>SJYC01020590.1:0-36708 GCA_006408675.1 Madoqua kirkii
GCTTCCTCTAGCTGCTGTGAGCAGGAGCTACTCTTCACTGTGGTGCACAGGCTGCTCATTGTGGTGGCTTCTCTTACTGTGAAGCACAGACCCTAGGCACACAGGCTTCAGTAGTTGCAGCACGTAGACTCAGTAGCTGTTCACCAGCTTAGTTGCACTTGCTGGGCTTCCCAGGTAGCAAAATGGTAAAGAATCAGCCTGTCAGTGCAGGAGATGCAAGAGACATGGGCTCAGTTCCCCGGTCAGGGATATCCCCTGGAGTAGGAAATGGCAACCCACTCCAGTATTCTTGCCTGGGAAATTCCATGGACAGAGGAGACTGGCGGGCTACCGTTCTTGGGGTCGCAAATAGTAGGACACAACTAAGTGACTGAGCACATGCCCATGTGGAATCTTCCTGGGCTAGGGACTGAGCTTGTGTCCCCTGCATTGGCAGGCAGATTCTTATCCACTGTACGACCAGGGAAGTCCTCAAGGCTATTGTCTACGTTAATGATTGCACTTGACAATCCTGAAGCTCATCTGTGACTACTTGTCACATCAGGGAGGAATCTAGGAGTTATAGGTTTCTAGGATTGGAGGTGACCTGTGAATTTATTTACTTCCTAGATCTCCAATTTCATGTGAAGGAAAACATCTCTTCCATCTCCATACCCTATACATTCAAGTAGCCAGTATAGCTATGGCCTTTTGTGATCTTAAATCTTCCTTTGAGTATTAACAGGAACTTCCTTTGCCTGATTTCTTAAACCTGTCAGTTGGCAGACTGTAGTGACATTAGAGCAACTTTCTCTTTAATTCCCTTCCATAGATTTCCAAGGGAGTTTTTAATAATATCACTTGCTCGATTCAACTCTAATGAATATGGATTAATTTTCTGCATTATAGCTATTGATCTTTGGCCATTGATCTGAGTGAGGGAGTGTTAGTATTCATAAATCCCTCAATTCTGACGGAGGGCTCCCTGGGGGCAGGAATGGGGAAATGGAAGTAACGAGATGAAAGAGCTGGAGGGGTAGCTGAGCTCCAAAAAGGGTTGAAGCTGGAGGAAAGATTGTGGGGGGAGGAGATGGAGGAGTGAAGATCCCCTTGGTCACCTAATGTTCCATCCAATAATTCTGTTTACTCTTCTCCACCCATACTCCAAGATTTTCCATTTCTGGGCCTGTGCTTATGCCACATCTCCTGCCTACATGCCCTCCCTTCTTTCTCCCCTACCAACAGGTACATATTCTACCTATTGGTTTGGCCAAAAAGATCATTCATGGTTTGTTTGTTGTTGTTTTTTTTTTTGGTAAGACATTACTTGTCTTAAGGAAAAACCTGAACAAACTTTTTTGGCCAACCCAATACATTTCCAAACCCAGGTCCAATGCCTTATCTTTCATGAAGCTTTTCCTGGCTCCCTCCCACCTACTGCTAGTTGGAATTTCTGTCTTTTATAGTCTCACACTGCTTTATCTCTCAGGCACTTAACACTTCGTGTTGTGTATACATCTTAATGTTAGTTTTTGGTCCAAAGAGATGGTCTTGTCCTGATTCCTAGGATAGGGAGAGAGCCCAGAAGCAGAAAACATGTTATGAATGGGGAACTGAAGGCAATTCTCATATTGCCAGAGCATGAAGTGTGGTTGAAAGTGAAAGTTGCGTCTGGCTCTTTGCGACCCCAAAGACTGTACAGTCCATGGAATTCTCTAGGCCAGAATACTGCAGTGAGTAGCCTTTCCCATCTCCAGGAGATCTTCTCAACCCAGGGATTGAACCCAGGTCTCCTGCACTGCAGGCAGATTCTTTACCAGCTGAGCCAGAAGGGAAGTCCAAGAATACTGGAACGAGTAGCCCATCCCTTCTCCAGTGGATCTTCCTGACCCAGGAATCAAACCAGGGTCTCCTGCATTGCAGGTGGATTCTTTATCAGGAAAGCCCGTGAGGCTTCCATCTTAGTCTGCCCTGCCATTGTAGAGATCCCCCTTGAGAGATGTATTAGTCAGGGTCTATTCAAGAGACCAAAGCCATACCAGGTATTTTGAAAATTGTAACCAAAGAGAAGAATTAGCATAAAAGACTGTAACTAGCTCAGAAGAATTGCTCACTCACTGAAAAGAGAATACTAGGTCGTCCATGGGGTCGCTAGGAGTCGTACTGAGCGACTTCACTTTCACTTTACTTTCACTTTTGACTTTCACACATTGGAGAAGGAAATGGCAACCCACTCCTGTGTCCTTGCCTGGAGAATCCCAGGGACGGGGGAGCCTGGTGGGCTGCCATCTCTGGGGTCGCACAGAGTTGGACACGACTGAAGCGACTTAGCAGCAGGAGCAGCAGGGTGTCATGGAAAGAGCAAATGCAGGAAGCAGCCACCACCCATAGAACTAGGGGAACAACGAGAAGAGGTTGGAATTATTAAAACCTAGAATCTTGAGAGAAGGGACTCACAGAGCTGAAAGTCAAACTGCCAAGGAAAGGAAACTACTTGGCTGGGACTGGTATGGCTGAGTTCAAAGGAGGGGCCCGTGGGGTTGGGACTCAGTCCTAAGGAGTTGGGACTGTTCAGCTGCCTAGAATTGGTCTCTCTAAGGGGTCACAGTGAGGCTGTGCTGGAAAAACTTCAAAGTGTATTTATCTGCTACCTCGAGCCACACACCAAGTAGACCAATCTGACCAAGGCGTGAAGCAAACAGGGCATCAACGGGAAGGACCAAGTTCTCTGTTCCTCCTGTAACCCTTCAGTCTTCCTCCAGTGGCTCCAATGGACAGAACTGGGCAGGGAGCCAGTGCACAGGAGAAGCTCCAGTATCACAAAGTGGAGTTTGGAAGGAAGGGTTCAAATTAGACAATTGGGCTATTTCAGGTTATTCCTTTGGTCCTCAGCATCTACATATTCCTTTCTACACAAGTTTGAACTTTCCACAACCATAAAAAGAATTGTTCTTTCACCTAACAAGATGTAACCATCTATTGTACAAACACATTCTCATTCTGTCCTCCAGATGAGGATACAGTTTAAATAGTCATTGTATCCATCTGTGGGGACAGTCACTTGCCATTACCAGTTGTGTTGACTACTCTTTCCAAGGGAGAGCTTCATCATCTGGGTATTTTCTTCTTTTAACAGTAAATAAGCAAAGTTAACCTCTTATAACTTGTTTGACATAATAAGGGAAAGAGAATGGAAAGTAAAATAATAGACATATACATACTCATACACAGGAAGAAGAAAATATGCATAAGGCCATAGTACCTATTTATATAACTGATCATAAAGTATGTGTGCATGTATCAGTTAAGCCGCTCAGTTGTGTCCGACTCCCTGCAACCCCATGGACTGCAGCACGCCAGGCTTCCCTGTCCATCACCACCTCCCAGAGCTTGCTCAAACTCATGCCTATCAAGTCAGTGATGCCATCCAACCATCTCACCCTATGTCGTCCCCTTCTCCTCTTGCCTTCAATCTTGCCCAACATCAGGGTCTTTTCCAATGAGTCAGTTCTTTGCATCAGGTGGCCAACATATTGGAGCTTCAGCTTCAGCATCAGTCCTTCCAGTGCACATTAAGGACTGATTTCCTTTAGGATTGACTGACTTGATTTCCTTGCAGTCAAAGGGACTCTCAAGAGTCTTCTCCAACACCACAGTCCAAAAGCACCAATTCTTTGGCACTTACCTTTATGGTCGAACTCTCACATCCATACATGACTATTGGAAAAACCATAGCTTTGACTAGACAGACCTTTGTTGGCAAAGTAATGTCTCTGCTTTTTAATATGCTGTGTAGGTTGGTGATGGTTTTTCTTCCAAGGAGCAAGTGTCTTTTAGTTTCATGACTGCAGTCACCATCTGGATGATTTTGGAGCCCAAGGAAATAAAGTCTGTCACTGTTTCCATTGTTTCCTCATCTATTTGCAATGATGTGATGGGACCCGATGCCATGATCTTCATTTTTTGAATGTTGAGTTTTAAGCCAGCTTTTTCACTCTCCTCTTTCACTTTCATCAAGAGGTTCTTTAGTTCCTCTTTGCTTTCTGCCATAAGGATGGTGTCATCTGCTTATCTGAGGTTGTTGGTATTTCTCCCGGCAGTATTGATTCCAGCTTGTGCTTCATCCAGACCAGCATTTCGCATGATGTACTCTGAATATAAGTTAAATAAGCAGGGTGACAACATATAGCCTTGACATACTCCTTTCCCAGTTTGGAACCACTCCATTGTTTCATGTCCAGTTCTAACTGTTGCTTCTTGACCTGCTACAGATTTCTCAGGAGGCAGGTCAGGTAGTCTGGTATTCCCATCTCTTGAATAATTTTCCAGTTTGTTGTGATCCACACACTCATAGTTAATAAAGCAATAGTAGATGTTTTTCTGGAATTGCCTTTTCTATGATCCAGTGGATATTGGCAATTTGATCTCTGGTTCCTCTGCCTTTTTAAAATCCAGCTTGAACATCTGGAAGTTCTTGGTTCATGTACTGTTGAAGCCTCTCTTGAAGAATTTTGGGCATTACTTTGCTAGCACGTGAGATGAGTGCAACTGTGCAGTAGTTTGAAAATACTTTGGCATCACCTTTCTTTGGGATTGGAATGAAAACTGACCTTTTCCAGTCCTGTGACCACTGCTGAGTTTTCCAAATTTGCTGGCATATTGAGTGCAGCACTTTCACAGCATCATCTTTTAGAACTTCAAATAGCTCAGCTGGGATTCCATCACCTCCACTAGCTTTGTTTGTAGTGATGCTTCCTAAGACCCCACTTGACTTCAGACTCCAGGATGTCTGGCTGGGTAAATTATAAAAATATATTACATATAAATGAATTATATTAATGTTATATTATTTTGTATACTATCCGTTCATATATTTTGTGTTTTCATCATCCTCATCTAAGGTATTATCTGGTCAGTGTTTTCCATCTGGTGGAGTGACCCAAACCTTCATTCCCAAAGATTCCAAATTCTTAGGGATTCTACCTTTTGTGGTTGCTGTGACTTTCCATTTACTCTTTATTCTTGGACACAAAAGAAGTGAAGGATCCCTGAGAATCCCCTAGGCTCCAGACACAGTCTTCTCTGCCATTACATTCCCTTTTGGTATTAATCACCCTAACTAGTAGAGTAATTTCTCCTCCCCAATTTTTTGCCCATTGCTTCCATGGGCTTCCCTGATAGTTCAGTTGGTAAAGAATTCGCCTGCAATGATTTGATTCCTGGGTTGGGAAGATCCCTTGGAGATCTTCCAGTATCCTGGCCTGAAGAATTCCATGGAGTGTATAGTCCGTGGGGTTGCAAGTGTTGGACATGACTGAGTGACTTTCACGTTCACTTTCCATGGCATAAGGGCCTCAGAATAGCCAGGGGGGAGTCTCAGATATTTTCAGTGGAGCCATTGGTGTTGCTGTCTTAGAAACCAAGACTTCAGACTAGCAGAGCTCAAAGTTGCAGAGACAGGAAGCAGGAATTCTGAGAGTTTTTAGTTGTCAGAGTGAGAGGAGCTAATCCCACTTCTTGCCTTCAGGTCTAGCATCCCTGCATCCTAGTCACAGAAGATTTCTATGTTTTTGTTGTTTTTTTGTTACTAAGTCGTATATGACTCTTTAGGGACTCTGGATTGTAGCCTGCCAGGTTCCTCTGTCCATGGGATTTCCCAGGCAAGAATACTGGAGTGGGTTGCCATTTCCTTCTCCAGGGGATCTTCCTGACTCAGGGATCAAACCTGTGTCTCCTGTGTTGCAGGTGTATTCTTTACCACTGAGCTACCTGGGAAGCCCTGATTTCTATGTAGCATCATATATTGGTCACTGAGTCAAAGTACATATTGCATTCTGTAAGACAGACCCTATTTTTTTTTTCAGAGGGTCATCTCCCAACTGGAACCACAGCTGAGCCTCCAGTAGCTCATTCCAAGATTCTTTAGGATCAGTTGTTTCTGGCTGATGAGCTATGTAATAAGAATGAATTCCATGGGCTTGAGTACATTGCCACACTTCTTTTGCTGAGAAATGAATTCCTTGATTGGAAGCAATGTTGTGAGGAATATCATGATGGTGAATAAGGCATTTTAGAAGCACATGGATGGTGGTGCTAGCAGAAGTGTTACAAGCAAGGATGACAAATCCAGACCCAGAATATGTGTCTATCCTGTGAGGACAGCTCTCTGTCCCTTCCATGATGGAAGGGGTTCATTTTTCAAACTGCCACTGATCTCCCTGGGAAATGATGCCACCCAGGAGGCTCAGTGTTGGTCTTTGATTTTGGCAGTTTGGACACAGCAAAACTGACAAGCAAGTCAGCCTTGGTGACACAAAGTGGATGTGGCCAATCCCATGAGTAGCCTCTATCTATGCCACCAGGGCCAATTTGTACCTAGGTCCACTGAACAAGCCCTAGGGGACCTCAGTTCAGTTGCTCAGTTGTGTCTGATTCTTTGTGACCCCATGAATCACAGCATGCCAGTACTCCCTGTTCATCACCAACTCCTGGAGTCTACTCAAACTCAGGTCCATCAACTCAGTGATGCCATCCAGCCATCTCATTCTCTGTTTTCCCCTTCTCCTCCTGCCCCTGATCCCTCCCAGCATCAGGGTCTTTTCCAGTGAGGCAACTCTTTGCATGAGGTGGCCAAAATATTGGAGTTTCAGCTTCAGCATCAGTCCTTCCAATGAACACCCAGGACTGATCTCCTTTAGGATGGACTGGTTGGATCTCCTTGCAGTCCAAGGGACTCTCAAGAGTCTTCTCCAACACCACAGTTCAAAAGCATCGATTCTTTGGAGCTCAGCTTTCTTCACAGTCCAACTCTCACATCCATACATGACCACTGGAAAAACCATAGCCTTGACTAGACGGACCTTTGTTGGCAAAGTAATGTCTCTGCTTCTGAATATACTATCTAGGTTGGTCATAATTTTCCTTCCAAGGAGTAAGCATCTTTTAATTTCATGGCTGCAATCGCCATCTGCAGTGATTTTGGAGCCCCCCAAAATAAAGTCTGACACTGTTTCCACTGTTTCCCCATCTATTTCCCATGAAGTAATGGGACCAGATGCCATGATCTTCGTTTTCTGAATGTTGAGCTTTAAGCCAGCTTTTTCACTCTCCTCTTTTACTTTCATCAAGAGGCTTTTTAGCTCTTCTTCGTTTTCTGCCATAAGGGTGTTGTCATCTGCATATCTGAGGTGATTGATATTTCTCCTGGCAATCTTGATTCCAGCTTGTGCTTCTTCCAGCCCAGCGTTTCTCATGATGTACTCTGCATATAAGTTAAATAAGCAGGGTGACAATATACAGCCTTGACATACTCCTTGTCCTATTTGGAACCAGTCTGTTGTTCCCTGTCCAGTTCTAACTGTTGCTTCCTGACCTGCATACAGGTTTCTCAAGAGGCAGGTCAGGTGATCTGGTATTCCCGTCTCTTTCAGAATTTTCCAAAGTTTATTGTGACCCACACAGTCAAAGGCTTTGGCATAAGCAGAAATAGATGTTTTTCTGGAACTCTCTTGCTTTTTCGATGATCCAGCGGATGTTGGCAATTTGATCTCTGGTTCCTCTGCCTTTTCTAAAACCAGCTTGAACATCTGGAAGTTCACAGTTCACGTACTGCTGACACCTGGCCTGGAGAATTTTGAGCGTTACTTTACTAGCGTGTGAGATGAGTGCATTGCTGCTGCTGCTGCTGCTGCTAAGTTACCTCAATCGTGTCTGACTCTGTGCAACCTCATAGACGGCAGCCCACCAGGCTCTTCTGTCCTTGGGACTCTCTAGGCAAGAACAGTGGAGTGGGTTGCCATTTCCTTCTCCAATGCATGAGAGTAAAAAGTGAAAGTGAAGTCGCTCAGTTGTGTCTGACTCTTCGTGGTCCCATACTGCAGCCCACCAGGCTTCTCCGTCCATGGGATTTTCCAAGTAAGAGTACTGGAGTGGGGTGCCATTGCCTTCTCCGGATGAGTGCATTAGGAGGTTTTAAAAAGGCCATGTAATTTGTTACCAATATTACTTACTTAAGACAAATTAGATACCTAGATTTTTGTTACCAATGATGTTAGTGGGGACCTTGGATTTTTGAGTTAGATATAATCAGGTCTGTTCTTCAACTGTGCAGGGCACAAGGCACACCTCCCATTTGTCTAAATATTCACAACTTAGAAATCAAGCTAACAAACTGTTAAATGTGTTCTATCTCCTTTGTATATCTATTTAAAATATTTTAATGCTGATAATATTTTTTCTTGAGTCTTTTTAATTTTTGGTTTCACTTATTTGATGTAAAATTATTACAGATCTGAACTGGGTGGTTTTCCTGGTGATTCCAATTCCAAAAAGCAGCCAGAATTGGAGATTTGTAGGCTCCCATGATGGCCTCCCAGGTGGCTCAGACAATAAAGAATCCACCTGCAGTGCAGGAATCACAGGAGATTCAGGTTCGATCCCTGGGGTGGGACGATCCCTGGAGGAAGGCATAAGCAACCCATGCCAGTATTTTTGCCTGGAGAATCCCATGGACAGAGGAGCCTGGTAGTCCCTTGGGTCATAAAGAGTCAAATATAATTGAAATGACACATGCAAGGTTCCCCTGAAAGGGAACAGTGTTAATCACTGAGGTGGTATGGATCAGCCTCTGTCTCATAAACACCTCCAAAGACCTGTTTTGCATCTTACATGAAACACTGGTAAAGACAGGCCACATCACAGATATATGCAGCACTACAGTTAATTTGAACCCTTATGTCCAGTCCTGTTAGCTAAAAACCACCTGATAATAAAAGTAAATAACAATGTGAGTAATTAATCTTGCTGTAAAATGTAAGAGTCAACTTGCTTACTGAATCCTTACTTAGGGTTTGTAAACCAAAAAAAAAAAAATAGGGCACATTGGTGCATACCGTGGAACTAGGGAAACTTGCTAATTAAAGAAATGAAGATGAAGATGTATTTTCAATGGTGGAATGGCCATAATGATATAGCACAAAATATCAAAATATTCATCGAGTAAAAGACTTATATTCACTTGGAGGGACCATACAGAGCCATATGGTGAAAATCAGGATCTCTTAGGAAAATTGCAGAGGTTCTTGTTTCATTGGTCTGGGGTCTCACATGGTCTTTTTAATGCTTCCCAGGGGCTTCTAATGTTTACCTGTGTCCAATTTACCACTTTCTGGGGACAATGTTCTAAAGCAGGGGTCCCCAGCCTCTGGAATCAAATGCCCAATGATCTGAGGTGGAGCAGATGCAATAATAATAAAGTGCAGAATAAATGTAATGTGCTTTAACCACCACAAAACCTCCCCATCCTGGTCTGTGTTAAAATTATTTTCCATGATACCTGTCTTTGGTGCCAAAAAGGTTGGGGACCACTGTTCTAAAGGTAATCTTTAGCATAGAAGGCAGTAAATAGAAATAGAATAAAAAATCACCTACAATATTTCAAAATAAAGTCAAAACTCTTGCAGAACCTTGGAATTTATAGAAAGACATCATATCTTTTAAGATCACTTGTTACAAACAGCTTTGTACTTTCATACTATAGGTCTCCTCCTGAAATCCTTGAAAAGAAAACCAAGGAAAAACCCCTTCCCCTCTGGGCTACACCAAGGAAAAGACAGATAAAAGAGGAACCAGGGGACTGGGAAAGGTCCCACCAGCTGAGAAGTGTTCAAGACACCCAAGAATCTAGAGAACTTGGCTTGGAATTATTATTTGTCATTCCATAGCTACGGCCAACCTAATATCCTAAAATGTATCCCCCAAACATTGATGATACAGATAAGATTTTCCTAGAATTTGGAAGGAACATCTGACATCTATGGAAAAAAGCATGAAGAACTATTTCTTCCCTATATCTTTGGCTACTAAAAGTTGTGGTTTTGTGTCAGAAGTTCAGTCATGTATGACTCTTTCCAACCCCATGGACTGTAACCCTCCAGGCCCCTCTGTCCATGGGATTTCCCAGGCAGGAATACTGGAGTGGGTTGCCATTTCCTCCTCTAGGGAATCTTCCCAACCCAGGGATCGAACCCGAATCTTTTACATCTCTTGCACTGGCAGGCAGATTCTTTACCACTAGCACCTCCTGGGATAGGCCCCATTAAACTGACTGCTGCTTTGAAATGACCATTTAATTGCTTTCTAAGCCCCTCTGCCCCAAATCCAAAAGGAAACAAAGCAACACACAGTGAGTGACCAATTCAACATCCACACCACTGTCTTCTGACCAGTGTCATCTGCTTTTGGTGTAAGCAGCAGAAACAGAGGCTACTTGTAAGGCTTGTTTCTGAAAGTCTGGACATATGGTTAAAAATATCTCCTTGGAATGGCTCAGTAGTTCTACAATAGGTGGGGACATTAAAGATAAAGGACCAGAAGATACAGGCAAGGAGGCCTTTGAGCCTGTAAGAATCCAGGCAAGAATCCAGACGTGAGGCTGTTACTGTGGTCTAGGAAATGAAGGAATGGGATATATTTGGAATTTGGAAGGCAGTTTGAGAAGAAACAATTGCTGGGTTTGGCAGAGGATTAAGTATAAAGGCAATACTATGTGTTGGGCACAGAGCCACGGCGTGCTTTCTGTAATCACATATAATCCTCCCAATAACCATGGAAGAATATATATTTGCGTCTATTTCACAAGATAGAAGATAGGAGGTCTACAAATTGAACCTGTCCATGGCCAAATAACTATTAAATGGGAGTGTCAACATTCAAACCTGGGAATAATGAACCACAAATTATTTCTGATGTTGCTCCCAGGATACCATGGCTCACTGTATGTGACAAGGAAGAACAGAGAAAGATTGAGAAAAAAAGATGAACACTGTATTTTGTTTAATTAAGTTGGAGAAAGAGATATTCAATTTATAATATATGTTAAGTACCAGGAGGTTGGGGGAGGGAGAGGGCTAATTACGTATATGCTTTTTAAATCTCTGTATATATAGTTCAGTGCTGTCCAACAGAAATAAAGAGCGAGACACGTGTAATTTTGTACTTTCTGGTAGCCACATTAAGAGTGAAAAGGAACAGGTGAAATCAATTTTGATATATTTCATTTAAGTCAATTATTATTTATGACTCAATATATTATCCTACTGGGGCTACTCTGGTGGCTCAGTGGTAATCCACCTACAGTGCAAGAGACACGGGCTACACAGGTTCGATCCCTGGGTTGGAAAGATCTCCTGGAGGAGGGCATGGCAACCCACTCCAGCATTCTTGCCTAGAGAATCCCAAGGACAGAGGAGCCTGGTGGGCTGCGGTCCATATGGTCACAAAGAGTCAGACATGAGCACACGCTCGTATTCCTTCACAAAATATCAGACAGTGGAGCGAGATTAACGAAAAGCAAAGCAGCGGGCTTCGTGCGGTTATGGCAGTGATGTCCTGAGTGCTCTCTCAGGGCTAAGTGCTCTGCTTCCACTTCATTCGAGCAGAAACAAGTAGGGAAGACTCTTTATCCTGACATCAGCCCATGTGAGCTCATGCCTCTTTCTCTCCTCAACAGCCCAACTGCCTGAGATAAGCTCCCTAATAAGTTCTGCCACAGCCCCCAGATCCAGATGGGCTGAGGTAGGGGGTGGGAGGGCAGTGGGGTTCGGGGGTGCAAAGTAAATTGTTTCCTTGGAACCCCTTTAGAAATGGGTAGACAGGGACTTAGGAGGGGAGCTCTCCTCAGAGTGGTGTACACAGCCTGTCTATAGAACAGCCTCCCCCTTTCACATCCTTTTTATATTTGCTTATCTCTTACAGTTCCACTGCCCTTCATTTTTTTCAAGCAAGACTATCTTTCTGGACTTTTGCCAGCTGTTCTAAATATACTGCCCTACTGATAAAAGAGTCTTGATTTTTTTTTCAGTTCACAAGTTGGTGGGCCAAGTGATCCCTTATAAAATTCTAAGACTTGATAAGAAAGTGTGTTTTAGCAGAAGAGGACAGAAAAAAGGTCAGGGGGAGAAATCACCACCCTTTGTTTGCTAGGCTAAGAAATGTGAAGATCTCAGAGGAATGAAATATCGCAGAACTCCGGCCTCGGTGACACTCTCACGAGAACTCAGCTAAGCTCTGGATCAAACCCTGACTCTCAGGCTTCCGTTCATGTCCCAGGGCAGTGTCTGGGGCAGGGGTTGGGGGGTGCGCGATGCCTTCCCGTTCTACTCCTCGCGCGGTGAGGCCACGCTGCAAAGCTGGTCAAAGGAAGAACAGTTAGCTCATCAAACATACGCAGTTTCGGATTACCTTGACTCGGGGTATTTGGTGAGGGTGGCCAGGCTGCTGGTGTACATGTGGCCGCCCACGTCAATGTGGACGGGCGCGTTGGACTTTGTGAGCTGTGCTGGAGTGGGAATGCCTTGATTGTTCAGTGGAGATGCAGGAGATCTAGTGATCAGAGGTCTTGACATATTGGGCCGACTGTCCTACAGAGAGAGAAGCAAGTTTAGACATGTTTGCTTTATTCAGTGGAGAGAAAGGAAATGCATACCTCCTACAGAATAAGCCAGTGACTACCGCTGATATTCGTTCACTCATAAAATCTGGAAAATCAACAAGCTCTCGCTTTCACTGTCACGCATATGAAAAAACTCCGAGATATGTGACAAAGAAAAGGAAAACTTCCAATGTTCAGAATCAAGGAGCTGAACTAATGTTCATTTCACAGAGAACCACGTACTGTGATGGCTTATCTTACTAATGAATTCTTGCATTGAACAACTGGTTAATGGCTTGTGGAGAACTACTATTCATTACAAATGAAAAGATAATCAATACTTGAAATGGTCTCCATCCAGATAAAATACGTATGCTTTATCCTTCTCTTGGAAAACTACCTTACTGCTATGGGCTGGGGATAAATACAGACCTTCAGCACTTGGGTTCTGCAGAATGGTCTCTTCAATTTCTGTTTTCCAAATCAGGAAAAAGGGGGCATGAGTGGTCTAACCATCAGTTCACACACTAAAAGCAACCTTGTAAACAGGTACCAGACATTCATCAGTCAACAGATGAAACAAACAAAAAGATAACCCCACATCTACCCACTGGGTTCCTGCTTCTCTCACTAGAAGACTATGGACCTGGGCACCCTTTGAAAAGCGTGTCCCCTCCAGTGGTTAGGTATGTGCTTGGGGGCCATGAGCCAGCCGCTCTTGTGTGTGCTGAGCTCGTAGAAGGGATTATTTTCCAAGGGGGGCTGAGGCACATGTCCGGGTACAATGTGCTGCCCCACAGGCAAAGGTATCCTGGAAGCAAACGAAGCAGAAGGAGGACATCGCATGACGGCAGGAGGGTATGCTGAAGAAGCTGTGCTCTTGAGAAAATAAAACCTGCCATCCTTTCCATGGACACAACATAAATATTTCAAACACCATCCACACATGGTTGATCGCTTTCAAATTAGAGCCCAAGCCACAGACAAGTCAAGTCAGGTCTCTGGCACTCAAAGAAGGGGGTCAAACATTTAGAATCTACAATTAGGAAAAAGTTCAAACAGCAATCATGTCTGAATTCTACCAGGCGATCGCCAGGAGGGTGCTTGTAGCTTTACAATTTAGCCAGAAATTGTTTGCAAACAATGTGCGGCAGAGTCAGTGATAAGGCATAATAAAGGGATTTTGAGAAATGCCTTTGATGGAGATTATAAATGGGAAGTCATCTAGTTTTTGTGCATAAAGCCCAGCATGATGAAATATAAATTTGCAAAACATCCTAGATTTTACGATCCAAAACAGCTTCAGGAGTTACCTGGGGCACAACTGTTGGACTAGTTAGCATTAACCACATGTCCAGGCAAGACTGAGAATGCACGTTTCTTCTGAAACTCCGCATCTACTGTGAACAGGGTGGTGATTGAGCTTTCACTCAAAATGTTGACCATCTGTGTGGTGCTTTTCTCCGTGCTGAATTAAACAGAGCCCAGAAACATTCATAGCAAGAGCTCATGCTTTATTTCTTAAACTGGGGAAAGTGGGTTTGTAGATGTCACTGTGTTATTCTTTGTATGTTCCTGTATATTTTTAACAATGCAAAATAGATATTAAAAAACACAAGGGATGATTGCAACACAGAGAGAAAAGTGAAAGAGGTATTGGATGGGGAAAAGAGCTAAAAAACAAGGACACACATCAGTAGTGAAAGAAGGAGTTAAATTTCTGCTAAAACTTTTTGCTAAACCTTGGAAAACAGGTCCTTATCTCATATGGCCATTAGGCTCTCTAAGGGGCTTTGGGGGGAGGAATGAAAAAACTCCGAGATATGTGACAAAGAAAAGGAAAACTTCCAATGTTCAGAATCAAGGAGCTGAACTAATGTTCATTTCACAGAGAACCACGTACTGTGATGGCTTATCTTACTAATGAATTCTTGCATTGAACAACTGGTTAATGGCTTGTGGAGAACTACTATTCATTACAAATGAAAAGATAATCAATACTTGAAATGGTCTCCATCCAGATAAAATACGTATGCTTTATCCTTCTCTTGGAAAACTACCTTACTGCTATGGGCTGGGGATAAATACAGACCTTCAGCACTTGGGTTCTGCAGAATGGTCTCTTCAATTTCTGTTTTCCAAATCAGGAAAAAGGGGGCATGAGTGGTCTAACCATCAGTTCACACACTAAAAGCAACCTTGTAAACAGGTACCAGACATTCATCAGTCAACAGATGAAACAAACAAAAAGATAACCCCACATCTACCCACTGGGTTCCTGCTTCTCTCACTAGAAGACTATGGACCTGGGCACCCTTTGAAAAGCGTGTCCCCTCCAGTGGTTAGGTATGTGCTTGGGGGCCATGAGCCAGCCGCTCTTGTGTGTGCTGAGCTCGTAGAAGGGATTATTTTCCAAGGTGGGGCTGAGGCACATGTCCGGGTACAATGTGCTGCCCCACAGGCAAAGGTATCCTGGAAGCAAACGAAGCAGAAGGAGGACATCGCATGACGGCAGGAGGGTATGCTGAAGAAGCTGTGCTCTTGAGAAAATAAAACCTGCCATCCTTTCCATGGACACAACATAAATATTTCAAACACCATCCACACATGGTTGATCGCTTTCAAATTAGAGCCCAAGCCACAGACAAGTCAAGTCAGGTCTCTGGCACTCAAAGAAGGGGGTCAAACATTTAGAATCTACAATTAGGAAAAAGTTCAAACAGCAATCATGTCTGAATTCTACCAGGCGATCGCCAGGAGGGTGCTTGTAGCTTTACAATTTAGCCAGAAATTGTTTGCAAACAATGTGCGGCAGAGTCAGTGATAAGGCATAATAAAGGGATTTTGAGAAATGCCTTTGATGGAGATTATAAATGGGAAGTCATCTAGTTTTTGTGCATAAAGCCCAGCATGATGAAATATAAATTTGCAAAACATCCTAGATTTTACGATCCAAAACAGCTTCAGGAGTTACCTGGGGCACAACTGTTGGACTAGTTAGCATTAACCACATGTCCAGGCAAGACTGAGAATGCACGTTTCTTCTGAAACTCCGCATCTACTGTGAACAGGGTGGTGATTGAGCTTTCACTCAAAATGTTGACCATCTGTGTGGTGCTTTTCTCCGTGCTGAATTAAACAGAGCCCAGAAACATTCATAGCAAGAGCTCATGCTTTATTTCTTAAACTGGGGAAAGTGGGTTTGTAGATGTCACTGTGTTATTCTTTGTATGTTCCTGTATATTTTTAACAATGCAAAATAGATATTAAAAAACACAAGGGATGATTGCAACACAGAGAGAAAAGTGAAAGAGGTATTGGATGGGGAAAAGAGCTAAAAAACAAGGACACACATCAGTAGTGAAAGAAGGAGTTAAATTTCTGCTAAAACTTTTTGCTAAACCTTGGAAAACAGGCCCTTATCCCATATGGCCATTAGGCTCTCTAAGGGGCTTTGGGGGGAGGTGGGGTGGGGGGGGTGGTTGCTCCCTATCTCCTGGAATGCGGCCTTCAGGCGCCAGCAGGGAGGCAGGTCCTTATCTATTGTTTTATGGCCCTCCGGCCTCCACAGGAGTTTATGGCCTTCCGGCCTTCACTAGAGCCCCAGGGAGGTTGTTTTTCCTTCAGAGTCTTTCCAGAAAGTTAATTCCCAGGTAATAACTAATTGTCAGAATGCAGACCAGCGAGCCTGGTCGACCTGATGATAAACAAATGAGCCAATCCCTGTAAAAGATGAAACCTGTGCACCAATCACACTGTCCTCACCCTACCCTCACCTGTTTGGGGTCTTTGGGGATAAAAACTCCTTGTAACTAGCACTGGGGGTTCGATCCTCTTTGGAGGGGACTGAACCCCAGCGCGCTGGCTTAAATAAATCCTCTTGCTGTTTGCATCGAATCGGAGTCACAGTGATTTTTGAAGCGACGGGTCTTGGAAAAGACTGGTAGGTCTAACATTTTAGGGGCTCATCTGGGATATCCCTCGCTCGTCTCAGATCCCCCTGACTCCCGGATTCGGAGGTACGCTCGAGCTTTGTTTTATGTCTGTGTTGTTTGTTGGTCCCGCTTCTTTCTTCCTTTTCTGATCTGTCCTCGATCTCCTTTTCGGAATTTCAGTGAACGGGCAAGCGGGTGTGGGGGCAACTGACGAGTCCTGGCTAGGGCTACTCTCTGGCGGACTCTGAAGGCCCCTCCACAAGCGAGTCTCAGTAACTAAGGCCCGACCGGGTGGAATTCCTTCTGAAAGACTCTCTCTCAACTGAGGATTTGGCCAAAAATTCTCCCTGTGGGCACGGGACAGGCACTTAAAAGCCGTTAGGGCGCCTGCCACTTGAAGACTCCCGTGACAGGATAAGGGGGTCACGGAACGGGCTAGAAACCACTAGGGTGCCCGCCCCCAGCGAGAAAACTTCCGTGCAACGAACGCAGGTACATACACAGTTCCAAGCATATCAAAAGCCCCACTTTCTGGCCGCCACTACTCCCGGTAGGATTTTTCTGGTGGCAATCCTCAGAGATCCTTTTTTCTGTCCTCTTTCCACCGTAGAAATAAGGTTCCGCTCGCTCTCGCATCTGTCTATCTGATTTTCTGGGCCCATTTGATTTTCTGAATCTGTAACTGCCTGGGAGGCAGGTCTGTGATGGTCCTTGGGGATGCCCAGGATGTCAATCTGGAAGGAGGGATCGATTTAACCCCCCCTTCATCTGAATCGGGTGGAGCCCCTGACAGGGCTCCCGTCTGTAGAGCTGAATAGCTGAATCTGAATCTGGGACAGACTCTCGGCGGCCGTTTTTGTCTTATCTTTTGTCACTCCTCTGGGTTCTGTTTGTCCTTCTCCTAATTAACACACACACACACACACACACACCCCTAGTCTCTGTTACAATTCAGTCCATCACAGCACTGCAGCGTCTGTAATAGTTTTTCAATTGGATACATTCTATACCCTGCCTCAGGGTGCTGGGGTGAAAATGAACAGATTTGCAGGGTTAATACTGTAGTTAGACTGTGACCTCACTCAGCACAGCTCTAACACGCCAGGTCTACAGAGAAGGAGGAAAAAAGAAAGCGTAACTGATCGGTTGAAGAAA
This sequence comes from Madoqua kirkii, assembly GCA_006408675.1. Lineage (NCBI taxonomy): Eukaryota > Metazoa > Chordata > Mammalia > Artiodactyla > Bovidae > Madoqua > Madoqua kirkii. Next base: position 17,500 of record SJYC01020590.1, read on the forward strand.
TCCAGATTTCTCAGAATATATACCATGTACACTGAAAATCATATATGTACGATATTGCTAAATTTAAAATTAAACCAGTGTTTCCTTGTTGGCGGAGGATGGGAAGTGGGGGATTAACCCTTTAGGACAAGGGGGAAGTTTCCTAATGGGTGGGCTCAGGCAGACTAGTAAGACTTTTTTTTTTTTTAATTGATTTGTCTCTGCCAGATCTTGCGGCACACAGGATCCTCTCTCTCTGTGGCGGCTCCAGGATCTAGTTCCCTTGTCGCTCAGTTGTGTCCAACTCTTTGCAACCCCATGACTTTGTGACTGCAGCATGCCAGGATTCCCTGTCCTTCACCACCTCCCAGACATACTCAAATTCATGTCCACTGAGTGGGTGATGCCATTCAACCATCTCGTCCTCCGTCATCCCCTTCTCCTAGTTTCCTGACCAAGGATCAAACCTGTGCCCCTGCATTGGGAGCACAGACTCTTAGCCACTGGACCATTAGAGAAGTCCTCCCCACTTTTTTTTTAACTGAAATATAGTGGATGTAACAATGTTGTGTTAGTTTCAGGTGCACAGCAAAATGATTCAGCTATACCTATCTGTATCTATACAGCTTCCCTGGCAGCTACAACGGTAAAGAATCTCTCTGCAATGCTGGAGACCTAGGTTCTATCCCTGGGTCTGGAAGATCCCCTTGAGAAGGGAATGGATACCCACTCCAGTGTTCCTGCCTGAAGAATTCCCATGGACAGAGGAGCCTGGTGGGTTACAGTCTATGGGGTCACAAAAAGTCGGACACAACTGAGCAACTAACGCTTTCATTTCACATACACATGCACGCACACACACACATATGTATATGTATATATATCTGGTCTTCTCAGGTGCCACAGTGATAAAGAATCTGCCTGCCAACGCACAAGCTGTAGGAGACAACAGTTTGACTCCTGGGTCTGGAAGATCCCTTGGAGAAGGAAATGGTAACCGATTCCAATATTCTTGCCTGGAAAATTTCATGGATAGAGGTGCCTGGCAGGCTACAGTTCATGGGGTCACAAAGAGTCGGACATGACTGAGCACACAAACGTGTGTGCGCGCGCACACACACACACACATCTATCTTTTCAGATTCTTTTCCCTTATAGGCTATTATAAAATACTGAGTCTAATTTCCTGTGCTATACAGTAGGTTCCTGTTGGTTCCATAGGACCTGAAGTGTTACAATTAGTCTCCGGTGGGCCCTTCTAGCTCTTCTCTGAGGCTCTGTCTTCTCATCCTGGGAGTTTTCTGTATTCTGTATTTGTCCCCTTAGTTAGATCATTTCTAAGGTATTAACTGCTATTAGCTAATGGAATAAAGGGTTTTCACTCAGTATTTTCCACATTGGTGCAGGCTAAAAGGACTTTTTAAACCCACAGGCTGGGGGTAGGGGGGCGTGTTTAGGGCTGGGTGGTCTTAGCGCTTGCAGGAGACACTCAGATCTGTTGCTCTGATTCTAGGTGCTTCAGTTGACTCAGCCGTGGCCGCCTCCTCCCCTCGCCAGTGACCAGAACTGGTGCTATCTCTTCTTTAACTGGACACTGAGGGCTCAGATAGGATGTCTGCACCTGCCTGCAGCAGCCACTTCCCTACCAGCCTGAGGATGGAGCCACACCCAGGTTGGCTGAGCTGGGTCCTCCCTGGCACTGCTGAGACACAGAATCCACCAACTCTGAACCTCCAATCTCTGTGTTTCCTGATACACGGGAAGATACATTCGTCTTTAAAGCTAGACTGAGCTGGGACTTCTGTTACCTACCCTGCTTCCTACCTTTCCTGGATACAGCCACCTCCCCATGAGGTCATTTGGGTTGGTGAGACTCAACAGCTGCCTGCAGACAGATTCGGCAAAACTTTCTATCCTATTACCACGCTTCAGCTCCACGTTCCCATCTTTAATCACTTTCCCAGCATCATCTCATTAGTTTGTGTGTGTCTTTCAACATTACTTCTGATGAGATGAAAACCATGAACTTTAACCAGAAGAGAGCACAAGTGTTTTGAATGTGCCAACATCACTGCTGGAGAAACAGCTCAGGGCAGTGAGGTGTATTTGGAAAAGTGGCCAGACAGAATGGTGGTGTTTCTGATCACTCCCCCTCTGGAACAGACTCCTCACCGGGGCGGTGGGCTGGTGGATGGAACCCCATCCTAATGTTAAGTTACTCGGTTATGGTCCCCTCCTTGGTAGCCCACTGTTCCCTCCTTCCAGTCTCAGGCAGTGTCCCTAAGGAGGCACATACCCTGGGGAACAGGACAGGCTGGACCCCGGCCTCGGCAAGCTGGTTCAGTGGGAAAGAGGAGACAGGAAACAATCAACTGCAACAGGCAGGGGGAAGCCAGGTTACCGTGGCACTTTTAACTACAAGGACATGTAATCCAGGCTTGGGGGCGGGGAGGAGGGGTGGGGAAGATTTCCTGGAGACAGTCTAAGCTGAAATCTGATGGGTGAGAAGTCAGCTCACTGTGGGATGCAGGAAGGAGACCACACGGTACATTCTAGAAATTAAAATTCATAGTGAAATTTCAGTACACTGTGAGAATTCTCCTACTTGTTTTCTTCCCAAATATGGAGGGAAAGTGCAGGAAATGGAAGCTTGAAGATGATGGTCTGAGGACCACAGAATTAAATGGCAATTTACAATGAAAATATAAATAAACCCACCAGAATATTATTATGATGGGAAAAGGGGGAAGAAGCGGAGGAAGGAAACTCATAGCCAGTTTTCTAAGCAGCTGTCCAACAGAACTTTCTGCAAGAATGGAGACAATGTTCCATATCTACACCATTTAGAAGGGTGGCCATGAGCCACGTGTGGCCATTTGAGGTCCTGAAATGTGGCTAATGCGACTGAGGAACCGAATTTGTAATCTTAATGCATTTTAACTAGTTTAAATGTAGGTAGGTAGGTCAAGTGTTGGAGGCAACACTGGAGGAAACCTACTCCAGTATTCTTGTCTGGAGAATTCCATGGACAGAGGAGCCTGGTGGGCTGCAGTCCATGGGGTCACAAAAGTCGGACACGAATGAGCAACTAACTCTAAGGTTAAGTGTGACTCGTGGCTGTCATGTTGGACAGGACAGCACAGTAAAACTTGTTTGAATTTTTCTTGATATATGGAGGCCCAAATCATGATGAACTTTAATCACTCAGGGAGAAGCAGGGGCATTTTAAAGTGAATACAAATGGTTTATGACCCCATCCCTTCCAACACATTCACTTCCCTCTCCCCTTCTAACTGAACTTCTGCCTTCTTTACTGATTTTATGAGAATAAAAGAGATGAGTAACCATGCAGTGAAGATGCTGCACACACTACATCTCTGGGTCTCAGAGAAGCAGCTGAGACATAAAAGCACATCCCAAATGACTCCATTCCCGAGAGGTTACAAGCAGCATAAGGAATCTGTGATGACAGAGCTCAGCACACTGGCCATCTTTTTTTTGGCAGGGCGGGTGGCTGGCTAGGAGGGGATAAGAATGAATCTTCTGGAGAGCTAGAAAAGTCCTGAATCTTGATCTGGGAAGTTAAACAGTTATATACATATGTATGCGCATGTGTGTATTTTCAGTCATGTCCAACTCTTTGAGACCCCATGGACTGTAGCCCACCAAGCTCCTCTGTCCATAAGGCTTCTCCAGGCAAGAATACTAGTGTGGGTTGCCATTTCCTTCTCCAGGGGATCTTCCCAACCCAGCGACTGAACCCAAATCTCCTGCACTGGCAGGTGGACTCTTTAACTGCTGGCTTGGAATCCCATATATACGTGCACCTAAGATTTATTCACTTGACTTTTAAGTTCTACTTAAAAAGAAAACAAACCAGAAAATAATCTCAGAAGAAACTCCTCCAATCCAAACACTTTTCTGTTAGACACTCATTTAAATTGCTGCGAAATATTTCTTTTAAAAGCCAAAAAGATACTTATTATTTCCTTGCATCTGATTCCCCAAATCTGACTCTATACCCGGACATGAAACGGTGCCTGAAATTCTATTTCTAATTCTCCATCCCCTCATTTCTATCTTGTATAGATTTTTCAGGCATGTTGATCGGTTTATCTTTAAAATTTCCATTTCTCAGCTGCTTTCAGTCTGCAGCTTTCTTGTACCTTAATCATCCATCTCACCTACCCAACAGAGTAGCAATGATTCTGGGCGAGGAGAGTCCTTCAAGGGATTTGACTGCAGGCATCTTTCAAAAGAAGCTAATGAAAAATGTGCCTCCTAAATCTAACCTTGCTGTGTGCTGTTCAAACAGGAGCCCCAGGGGCACCGCCTGGAACAAATGAGCTGAAGTTTAAGCTGAAAGTTTTAATGACTTTATTTGTTAAGAACATATGCCCCTGCCTTATGTCACGTTCCACTATCAGGCTGGACTATATTATCTCTTTCACTGGGAAAAGAAACAGGTTTCTCAGGGATACTTCCAGAAAAGCACATCAATAGTAAAGTACTTACCTAATTATTTGATACATGCAATAGAGCAGTGATGGAATTTAACACAAACCCTAACTTTTCCCACAAAATGCAGCCTGGTTTTAAAATACATGTATTTATATCACCCATACTCTCACATGTATCCAAGTAGCATCTCAATTATACGGAATGCATGGAGAGTGGGGTATTCCGATTAATTTTGTTTTCTGATACTCGGCCAACCATTTCAGCCATGCAGCTTGTAATCAAAGTGTCTTAGACAAGGACCTTGCTTCCTAGGGTAGAAATCTGGCATTGCCTTGGGAGGGTTAGTTTAAAGCTGACATCATCTTGCTGGACTCACAGTAAAGGTTCTTATGGAGAAACATCACCTAAGTTGTGTGCTGAGACTCTCAACCATAAAACCAGCATATTTTGTAAGGGCCCTCATTGTTTCTTCATTCAAGTAATATTGACTGGGTTCTTGAGTGGGTAGCCAGTGCCTTCTCCTGAGGATCTTCCCCACCCAGGGATTGAACTCTGGTCTCTTACACTGCAGGCAGAGTCACCATTTGAGCCACCAGGGAAGCCTGATTGAGCTCCTACTACGTGTCAAACTTTACTTTAATAGCAGAGTGACACTGGAGAGAGAGAGAAATAAATCACTTCTTATAATTTCACATAGGTTAAACAAAAAACAAGAAAAAACAAGCTCGAGCAATATTTCAAAACTGAAGACTGTTTCTGTCAATCTCTGAAGTCAGCGGAGAAGTAGGCTAAAAAGTCTTCAGAGCATCCAAATTTGATATCAGATCTTCCATTCATTTTATTCACAGGTACTCCCTTCAAACTCACAGAACCTGCTTACTTCTGACTCAGAGATTCATAACAAGTGTGGTCATTGGTTTTCTAGCCTATACAAGAATCACTCCAAATTAATTCATGCCCAGATCAAGCCCCACATAAACTTAGATTGTAAAATATATAATAAAATGAAGAAAAACTTCTGCACAAATATGATTTTTTTAAAAAAACTTCTTTTTAAGGTAAAACAATTTTGAAAACTTCACATAGCTGGAAAAAATAAACCAAAACAGAATACCTCAAGTATGCAGGAGAAAGAACCCTGGTTTTTGGAATCTGAAGACATGGTTTGAGTGCAGGCTCAGTCTTTAGGTCATCTTGGAGAAGTTACCAAACCTACGGGAAACTCCAGCTTTCTCATCTCTAAGACAGGATGAATCTTCCCACTCTACAGACAGGTAAAGCCAGCAGAGGGTAAAATGTTGGTGATGGCTTACAATACAGGATGTTGCACAGAGAAAAGACAGAGGAATTTCTGCAGAAGGAATTCTTTCCTTCTACACATGAAAAATGAAATTTAATACATCCATACACTCCATGTACAGAGATGTCTATGGATCCAACAAGACATACAGAAAACATAAAGCAGCTGAGGAGTAAAGACTCATAGATGAGAAAGACAGCATTTTACACTGATAAAATATTACATAATGGGGTACAGATAAAGAAGAAGAGAATAGGACAGGGACCTCCCTGATGGTCCAGTGGTTAGGACTTTGCCTTCAATGCAGGGGCTGTAGGTTCTATCCCTGGTCCATGAGCTGAGATCCCACAGGCCTCACAGCAGGAATACCAAGACATACAACAGAAGCAAAACTGTAAGAGTCAATAAAGACTTTAAAAATAATAGTCTACATCAAGGCAAAAATTTTTTAATTAAAAAAAAAATAGGATGGAACATCACAAGATAAGAGCCGGACAAAGCCTAAGAAAAGAAGTAGAGAATGAGATCATCACAGTAGGTTCCTAAAACGAAGTAGCATGTGAGCTGTATTGATTTTGTTTTCAGATCAAATCTTAATTTCACAGATTAAAAAAAAGGAAATAAAAAATAGGAGGCTTCAAAGTTGTTTCAAAATGACTAGCAACTGTGTTAAATTAATCTGTAATTACTTCCTAATCTGAAATAGCAAAACGTTACTCTTCTTGCCTTGGGCCAGGAGGATGGCTTACTACTGTTTATCTATTTTAATGCACAATATTTACCAGATATAGAGTGTCCTCGATGTGCCTTCTTCCCTCCAATAGTGAAATATGTATCCAAGAAGTTCCCTTATTAGATTATCAAGCTGGGACCATGAAAAGAAAACTATTTGCCAAGATTTCTCTGCCTTTTTTTTTTCCTCAAAAATCAAAGTGAATTTATAAAAAGGTAACATTTTGATAGAATTTTGCTGTGTTTATTATAGCTGGATTAATTTTTAAATTAGATTTCTTGGACAGTTTCAAATATATTTAAAAAATCACAGACTAGTATTTTTAAATAGACATTATAGCTCAACTGTGCATATTACTTTTTTTAAAAATTAAAACATAGCATTAAAGTGAAAGCAGTCTCTGTCACAGTTCTATAGGGTGTAGGACTGGGTAATGATGTTACAGGCAAATTTTTTTTTGTTTTTTCTCTTGTACTTTATGATGTTGAACATTGAAATTAAAAAAAAAAATTCTATTTAGAAAAAAACAGTAAAAAAACACCCAGCACTATATTGCCCAATTGAACCAATTAGTACACAGTCTTGGCATGCTGTTATATTTTACTTTCATCATCAGAATTTTGTGGACATTTAAAAATGAAGAACAGAATGAAGAAATACAGAAATGGAACAGAACTTAGGGGTGAAGCTTCTCTTCCTTTATTTTCTTGCCAGGAAGGAAAAGTGCAGAACAAAAATTAAATGGGCCTCAGGTCATGGTAAGCTCATATTTAGCTGACATGGAAGTCTATTTAGTTTGATCCTAAAAGAAAGGGGCAGAAGTCTCTGGTTTCTATACTCTTGGGAACTATCTGGTCATCTATCCCTGCCCTGGGGTCCCCTCGATTCCCAGATCTAAAATCCAGCAAGAGCAAGCTGATAAAAGCCACACGTGAACACCGCCTGCTTTTCCAGAAGTCAGTTTGGCACCTGCTTTCTTGCAAGAAGATGCAGGTGGCAGCAAAAATGTTGGCAGTGACGCACTCTCTCACGCTCAGAGAGGGCCTTCGAGTCTGAAACCAGAACACCCTGCACAATGTTAAGTATTACCACTGTTTCACGGAGAAGGACGTTACACTGAGGTCAAGTGTCTTAGTCTATAATTATCTGGTAATGAATTTACTGTGATATTTTACATGCTCACCATTGTGTACCAGTGTAACGTTACCACTCTTCACTACTAGGTGATCCATACCCTGGCTTTCACAAGAGAAAGGACAGATTTGCCTTGCTCCATCCACCTTCTCCTCTCAGTCAGTTTTGGGATAAAGACAATGGGCTTGAGAGTTTGAAGGATGGATGGTCAGTGGTCATGCAGAAGACAAGAGACAGCTGGTCCAGGAAGCAGACACCTCTCCCCAGCACCCATCTCTGTTTCCCAAAATGAAACAAATGAACTGGCGTTTCATTTACTCCTCTGTTAGTCCTTGTTGCTAACTACAGGGCACATCTGCCTCTAAATAAACAATAGACTTGACTCACTGTTTTCTTGGATGTGGTCATAAAAATTCATTGTCCAACAGTGTCAAAAGCTAAACAGGTTCCTTTCAAGGACATAACTGAGTCCCTTGGAAGCTCTTCTTAAGATTCTTAGATGCCTTTCTGCTTACCTTTATGCACTTTAAAAAATAAAAAATTAATATACACAAGTTTTTAAGTATACTGGCTTACTATCATTTACATAATAGGGGTGTTCAAAAGTTCATTTGATCACTTGTTCATTCAGTGAGAAACAATGGCTCACTATTTGGTGCGGAGCTAGGGTACCGCGGGCTTCCCTGATAGCTCAGTTGATAAAGAATCCGCCTGCTAGGCAGGAGACCCTGGTTCAATTCCTGGATCCAGAAGACCCCCTGGAGAAGAGATAGGCTACCCACTCCAGTATTCTGGCCTGAAGAATTCCATGGACTGCATAGTTCATGGGGTCACAAAGAGTCAGACTGAGCAACTTTCGCTTTCACTTTTCCTTGGGGCACTGTGGATGTGAACAAGTCAAGGGGTGAGAGTCTGCCCGGGGAAGAAGCCGCATGCATGCACAGGGGATTCCTGATGACAAAAGAGCCCCATGGAAATAAAGAAAAGGAATCAAATTATGCTTTAAATGTCCTGAGGATTAGTTATGGACAATCTCAAGCAAACAGTAATTTGGTACAGTCAGAAAATAATCACTCTCGGTTTTATGACTCTAGAGTACATTAAAATAAGACATGTCTGTATTTAGTAATTTCACATTACCAGGATCATACTCCTTATTTTCCCATTTACCTTGCAAAGAATACCAGCAGCAGCGTTTCTAACAGTGTCGACATCGATTTAAGTTTCTAAACGCAGAGACCTTTTCCTGAGGATGTGACAGAATCGAGGCCCAAGTTTTAGTCTGAGCCATGTCACTGATGAGTTATGTGGCCTTGGCAAACTATCTCATTTCTCACTTCATTTTTCCCATTTATAATAGATGCAGCTGACCCAGCTGATGTATAATGCTTTTCTCAGTCCTCATTTTTAAAAATAATTATGTGATTGTTAAAAACATAAACTGTAAGAGATTCAAATGCTTTAAGAAAGTTAGCATTTTAGGAGGTCAGAATTCAAAATTATTTCGAAAGAAAGAAGAACTGATCGTGAAATGAAAGGCATTTCAAAACTATGAGCACAAAAGCAAAAAAAAAAAAAAGCCAACAGAGAGATTTCTTAATAATCACAGCATTTTCTCTAGCTGATTAGGAAAGATCAAATTTTAATCACTACTGCTTTTTATTTGCCTTCACTGAAAGGATGAAACAGCCGACAAAATACGGTGCTTAATGACTGGAACGCCTACTTCAGAGAGATTTTTTTCCGTAGTGCTCTTGCACTATTCTACAATACTGGAGTGGTCTGAAAGCAGCGTACTTGAGATTCCCTTACAGAACAGAAAACATTCATTCTGGTGATAGAAAACAAATGCTTTTTAATAAAGTAAGACTCTCTTGTAAGCCACATCAGTGTCATCTCTTCAGAAAGAAATATTGAGTAATATAGAAGAAAAAAATCAGGGCAAGTGAGAGTTACCGTCTCGATGTTTCTGCACCAGGACCAATGGGTATTGTGTTGTATTGATAGGCATGACAGAGGGTGAATGGCTTGCCAAAAAATGCTTCTCCTAGGGGACATCTCGGGCTTCCCTGATAGCTCAGTTGCTAAAGAATTCGTCTGCAATGCAGGAAACCCCGATTTGGTTCCTGGGTCGGGAGGATCCACTGGAGAAGGGATAGGCTACCCACTCCAGTATTCTTGGGCTTCCCTTGTGGCTCAGCTGGTAAAGAATCTGCCTGCAAGGTGAGAGACTTGGGTTGGGAAGAGCCCCTGGAGAAGGGAAAGGCTACCCACTCCAGTATTCTGGCCTGGAGAAGTCCACGGACTGTATAGTCCATGGGGTCGCAGAGACACGACTGAGCAACTTTCACTTGCTCACTCAGGGGACATATCCTGCCAGGTAGAATCTTTGTTCTCAGAAGATGGAGGCTGATTCTGGGTCACCCTGGTTTTTAGGTATTACACGGGTCCCATCTGAGCCGCAGGTTGTATGAAGCAAGAGTGGAGGTGAGTCTATGCTCTGGCTTGGCTTCCGATGATGTGGTGGAACTCAGGTCTGGCAGCAGCCAGGTATGGCCAGTGACCACTGGAGAGGTGACCGTGCCCGTAGCTGAACTATTGGTCCCGGTATGAGACATGTTCCTTTGGAAATTTTAGAGGGGACGTTGACTGATGAAATGTCCTGCTTGGGAGCAGATGGATGAAGAGAGACACTGAAAGCACAGCTTAGAAAGTGAATGAGCAGTAAAGGCAGCATCGCAGCCGTCTCCCTCCTCCGATTTTATTGCAATGAGCCGTTCCTTACAGTTTTCATGCTGTAAAGGAGGAGACATCTGTGTTCTTGGAGAAGTATCTTAAAATAAATACTAACAAGAGTTTAAAAAAAAAAAAACTAACTTTTTAAAGATCAACCTGACTGGCCAGAAAACTATGGTACAAAAAGGGAAAGAGATTAGAAAAAAAAAGAAATCGTACCTGGAATTTACATAGTGCCTTATGTATATGAAGCAGTTAATCTATGAAATCCCAGATGTTGTAATAACAACCCATAAGCCTTCTAAAAGGTCCAGAGAAGGAGGAGGGTAAGGCCAATATTTTCTTTTGCAAAGAAGGGAAACTGAAGCAGGAATATTCAAACTGTCCAATGGTAGCCCAAAGTCATCGAAAGTTAGCTGATTAAAAAAGTCAGAAGCAAAATATCCTGGGATCTAAGCCTGCATTTTTCCTCCTGAAATGTGCCGCTTTGGCCTGGGGCAATCTGGTAGCATCTAACCCACCAGGACTTAGACTCTGAAAGCAGTCATTTGGTTCGCCTGCAATAGCAGACAGGACTTCACCGGAGCATTTCCACTTAAGGCAGTAAACCGTGCAGGAGTGTCTTTGGTGGTCTTAAAAGTCCCGGTTTCATCTTATTAGATGGTTATTTAACCACAGGATACAGTATGTAACGCCCCAACAACAGCAGTGGTGGTATAGTGAGGAGGCGGATAGCAAAATTCCATCTAAGAGGAAAAACAGTTGCTGTTAGAACAGCAGCAGCAGCAGAGAAAATAGCCCAAGAACTGAGACCAAGAAGAAATGCCACAAGAAGGGATGCAAGAGAGCTTTAGGAAGGGAGAAAAGGCCAGTGATGTGGGAGGGGGACGGGAAGAGAAACTGATGGGGAGGGAAGAAGAAGAGGGAAGAAGGAGAGACAGGAAGAAACGCAGATGTGTTGGGAAAGTGGGGAGGATCAGACTAGTTTCATCTTGTTTCCCAACCAACCTGTCGGCTCTTCTATTCAGAGGCCCCCAGGTCCTCCTTTTATTCCAGGGTAGATCTCACTTGATCCCCAACCCCAGTCTGTGGACTGTTAGGAACTGGGCCATACAGCAGGAGGTGCATACTGGTAGAAGCTTCACCTGTTTTTACAGCTGATCCCCATCACTCTCATTACCACCTGAGCCCCACCTCCTGTCAGATCACCAGCAGCATAATAAACAGAATGCCCTTGAGTCGCCCCAAAACCATCCCCGTCCCCCACCCAATCCGTGGAAAAATCATCTACCACGAAACTGGTCCCTGGTGCCAAAAAGGTTGGGGACCACTACTCTAAGTGGACAGTCAAGATAGAGGTTTGTGGGGAAGGTCTGAAGGGTTCTCTAGGTCCTACAATTTGCAAGGGTCTCCTTTATAACAATCTGAAAGATCCATCTAGGTACGCTTCCTTCTGAAGATTATCAGGAGGAAGAAGCCTAACTTTCAGAGAAGCAGGTAGATAGATCCGTGACCCTCATGCAAAGCTGGCCCCATAAGTGAGCTCACAGATCAGTGACCACCAGCCAGCAGGAGAGGCTGATTCTGGGTCACCCTGGTTTTTAGGTATTACACGGGTTCCATCTGAGCCGCAGGTTGTATGAAGCAAGAGTGGAGGTGAGTCTATGCTCTGGCTTGGCTTCCGATGATGTGGTGGAACTCAGGTCTGGCAGCAGCCAGGTATGGCCAGTGACCACTGGAGAGGTGACCGTGCCCGTAGCTGAACTATTGGTCCCGGTATGAGACATGTTCCTTTGGAAATTTTAGAGGGGACGTTGACTGATGAAATGTCCTGCTTGGGAGCAGATGGATGAAGAGAGACACTGAAAGCACAGCTTAGAAAGTGAATGAGCAGTAAAGGCAGCATCGCAGCCGTCTCCCTCCTCCGATTTTATTGCAATGAGCCGTTCCTTACAGTTTTCATGCTGTAAAGGAGGAGACATCTGTGTTCTTGGAGAAGTATCTTAAAATAAATACTAACAAGAGTTTAAAAAAAAAAAAAAACTAACTTTTTAAAGATCAACCTGACTGGCCAGAAAACTATGGTACAAAAAGGGAAAGAGATTAGAAAAAAAAAGAAATCGTACCTGGAATTTACATAGTGCCTTATGTATATGAAGCAGTTAATCTATGAAATCCCAGATGTTGTAATAACAACCCATAAGCCTTCTAAAAGGTCCAGAGAAGGAGGAGGGTAAGGCCAATATTTTCTTTTGCAAAGAAGGGAAACTGAAGCAGGAATATTCAAACTGTCCAATGGTAGCCCAAAGTCATCGAAAGTTAGCTGATTAAAAAAGTCAGAAGCAAAATATCCTGGGATCTAAGCCTGCATTTTTCCTCCTGAAATGTGCCGCTTTGGCCTGGGGCAATCTGGTAGCATCTAACCCACCAGGACTTAGACTCTGAAAGCAGTCATTTGGTTCGCCTGCAATAGCAGACAGGACTTCACCGGAGCATTTCCACTTAAGGCAGTAAACCGTGCAGGAGTGTCTTTGGTGGTCTTAAAAGTCCCGGTTTCATCTTATTAGATGGTTATTTAACCACAGGATACAGTATGTAACGCCCCAACAACAGCAGTGGTGGTATAGTGAGGAGGCGGATAGCAAAATTCCATCTAAGAGGAAAAACAGTTGCTGTTAGAACAGCAGCAGCAGCAGAGAAAATAGCCCAAGAACTGAGACCAAGAAGAAATGCCACAAGAAGGGATGCAAGAGAGCTTTAGGAAGGGAGAAAAGGCCAGTGATGTGGGAGGGGGACGGGAAGAGAAACTGATGGGGAGGGAAGAAGAAGAGGGAAGAAGGAGAGACAGGAAGAAACGCAGATGTGTTGGGAAAGTGGGGAGGATCAGACTAGTTTCATCTTGTTTCCCAACCAACCTGTCGGCTCTTCTATTCAGAGGCCCCCAGGTCCTCCTTTTATTCCAGGGTAGATCTCACTTGATCCCCAACCCCAGTCTGTGGACTGTTAGGAACTGGGCCATACAGCAGGAGGTGCATACTGGTAGAAGCTTCACCTGTTTTTACAGCTGATCCCCATCACTCTCATTACCACCTGAGCCCCACCTCCTGTCAGATCACCAGCAGCATAATAAACAGAATGCCCTTGAGTCGCCCCAAAACCATCCCCGTCCCCCACCCAATCCGTGGAAAAATCATCTACCACGAAACTGGTCCCTGGTGCCAAAAAGGTTGGGGACCACTACTCTAAGTGGACAGTCAAGATAGAGGTTGTGGGGAAGGTCTGAAGGGTTCTCTAGGTCCTACAATTTGCAAGGGTCTCCTTTATAACAATCTGAAAGATCCATCTAGGTACGCTTCCTTCTGAAGATTATCAGGAGGAAGAAGCCTAACTTTCAGAGAAGCAGGTAGATAGATCCGTGACCCTCATGCAAAGCTGGCCCCATAAGTGAGCTCACAGATCAGTGACCACCAGCCAGCAGGATGGAAGATCACAGGCATCCAGTGAAAGCTTACAGCCAGCATTAGAGTGAATCCAGGGCATGGCGAGCACTGCCGGGTTATTTTTCCTACTGGTTCCCCACAGTACTTAATGAAATACATTTTTATTTTTGCACACAGTGGAAAATGAATACACAGTACTGATGATGATAAAGCAAGTCTATAAGGTTCCATAACTGAGGGCTCTGATCGCCTTCCAGTAAATGACTCCAGCAATTTCTTCCTTCGGGCAATGGCCCTCAAATGCTTTTTGATTGTTATCTACCCATTCCATCCGTCAAGTGAAAAAGATAAGACAAAACCCACCAACTCGCGGTGTTAATAGGCACGAATGTCAATTAAGGAAAAATCAAACACTAACGAGGTGAAAGGGATTTTGTGGAAATAAAATAAACGCGTACTTTACATGACAGAAGTCTAACGCTGTCAGACTGCACAACAAAAAGACCAGCACTCGGGGGTTAGCAGTCCACACTCCGAGAAGCAGGGTGCGAGGCGTCTTGGCTTTGCTGAGGTTTACAGAAAATGACAAGGGGACAGCTCGGTGGGGCTGACTCTGGGTCCCTGTAGATCTGAGGTGCAGACTCAGGGTGGGTGCAGTAAGGCTGGACAAGAGAAGAGAGTCGAACGCCACTTCATCCCAATCCGGGGTGAAGCATTTCATAAATGAGAGGTACTCAGAGTCAGCCAGTATTCTTGCCTGGAGAATCCCCGTGGACAAAGGAGCCTGGCAAGCTACAGTCAGTGGGGTCAAAAACTACGGACACGACTGAGACACTAAGCGCGCGCGCGCGCACACGTGTACACACACACACACACACACACACACACACACAGAGTCACTCCTGAAAATCACCTAGACTGCACCTCCACTGGGGCCACAGTAACACTTTGCTCAGTCTCCAGCACAGAGCCGGACACTTACCAGGCTCTAATAACCAACTGAAAGTGAAAGTGTTAGTCACTCAGTCATGTCCAACTCTTTGCCACCCCATGGACTGTAGACTTCCAGGCTCCTCTGTCCATGGAATTCTCCAGGCAAGAATACTGGAATGGTTTGCCATTCCCTTCTCCAGGGGATCCTCCAGAAACAGGGACTGACAGTAAAGCATCTGCCTACAACGCGGGAGACCCGGGCTCGATCCCTGGGTCAGGAAGATCCTCTGGAGAAGGAAATGGCAACCCACCCCAGTACTCTTGGCTGGAAAATCCCACGGACGGAGGAGCCTGGTAGGTTACAGTCCATGGGGTCATGAAGAGTCGGACACAACTCAGTGACTTCACTTTCTTTCACTCCTGCATTGCAGGTGGATTCTTTACAATTGAGCCACCAGGGAAGCCTAATAACCAACTGATTGAATAACTTGATACTTAATTCTAGGAGGGGCGGTGAAAGGTGGGTGTACCACTAGCTGCTTTCTCGTCTCTGCACTCACAGAAGGTGCTCAAAACTGCTTCAGTAGAGAGAAGAGGAACAGAAGGGGAAACAAAAAATGAACCTGAGGCTGGAACCGGCAGAATGCTTCCAGCAACATAATGGAGCAACAGAGAGCAGCACGCAATTTAAACAGACACTATGAGAAATGTTATGAATAACTTAGGTGGACATTTATTCAGCAATAAAAATAATAACATTTTCAAATGAAGTAAAATATTTTATGGTATAATCTGATGAACTGACAGCTATTCTTTCTAAATTCTATTTGGAAAAATACTACTAACACATCAGCAGTGGTGCAGAAGCAGAATCGAACTGAGGGCTCCAGAGCCAGAGTGCTGGGCTTCCATACACTAGTTTCATCACGAGCTTGCTGGGCTTGATTTACAGCTCTCTGCCTCAGTTTCCCCACCTTTGCATGCTGCTGTGTGCTAAGTCACTTCAGTCGTGTCCAACTCTTTGCAACCCCATGGGCTGTAGCCACCAGGCTCCTCTGTCCATGGGATTTTCAAGGCAAGAATACCAGAGTGGGTTGCCATGCCCTCCTCCAGGGGATCTTTCCAGCCCGGGGATCAAACCCTGGTCTCCTGCATTGCAGGCATATTCTTTACCATTTGAGCCACAAAGGAAGCCCATTCTTTCAGTTCAGTTCAGTTCAGTTCAGTTCAGTCGCTCAGTCGTGTCTGACTCTTTGCGAGCCCATGAATTGCAGCATGCCAGGCCTCCCTGTCCATCACCAACTCCCGGAATTCACTCAAACTCACATCCATCGAGTCAGTGATGCCATCCAGCCATCTAATCCTCTGTCGTCCCCTTTTCCTCCTGCCCCCAATCCCTCCCAGCATCAGAGTCTTTCCCAATGAGTCGACTCTTCTCATGAGGTGGCCAAAGTACTAGAGTTTCAGCTTTAGCCCATTCTTTAAACAAGGTCAAAATAGCACATTTTTGTGATTATGGAGAAAAATCAATAATTCACGTTATGGAGTAGGCAGTTACGAAAAGCACTTACCTAGTACCTGGAATATAATCTTGAATGATAAGCTATTTTTTCCCTTCTTTTTTTGGGCAGCACCTTGCAGCATATGGGATCTTAGTTCCCCAACCAGGGATTGAATCTGTGGCCCCTGCTGTGGAAGCTCATAGTCTTAACTGTTGAACCACTGCTGTTCCCAATAAAGCTATTATTTTTAATGATGGTCTTATTTTATTTCTAAATGACTTAATGATTATTTTAAGAGATACTTACAAAATACCTGTCTACATGTATGTCACATACACAAGCTTTTTCATTCCCTCTGTTTTCCAGTGGTTCTGAACTGGTTGTGAAGTCCTAGCTTGCATTACACTACGTGGTATGCAGTACTATACAAACAACTGGAAACTTAAACTTTACAAGTATTACTATTATTTTTTTGCTGAGAAAAGAGAATATATACTATCTGATACATATAGTATATATTGATGAACTTCTGATATTATACTGCCAAGAATAATAAGCAGTACATTAATTGTTTTCATGTTTTGAGTTTATTTTTATTCCTTTGTTCTCGAGTCTGTTTAAGGCCAACTCTAGCTCAGTGAAGACATTTGGTGAATGAAAACTTGCCCGACTTTCACAATTATGTTAAATCCCACAAGTACCATTTTTCACGTGTCTTCAGAAACTGCTACTTCTGATGAGGGCCTCGGCCACTGCCTAGAGAATTCCCCTGAGACTAGAAGTGCCCTCAGAACTAGAAAACATGCCTCCTTCGGTAACTCTTATGCAAGTGTGGTATAATATTAATGCACATATACAGAATCTAGAAAAATGGTACCAATAAATTGATCTGCAGGGCAGGCATAGAGACACAGACACGGAGAACAGACCTGTGGACACAGCAGGGGAAGGACAGGGTGGGAGGAATTGAGAGAAGCACCCGCACATGTACATATGTACATTATGTACATTACCATATGTAAAACAGATAGCTGGCGGGAAGCTGCTGCCCAGCACAGGGAGCTCAGCTCAGCTCTGTGTCGACCTAGAGGGATGGGATGGAGAGCGGGGTGGGAGGGAGGCCCAGGAAGGACAGGATATTTGTATACTTATGGCTAGTTTGAGCTGCTGTACAGCAAAAACCAACACAACAGTGTAAAGCAATTATCCTCCAACTAAAAGTTTTAAAAATTTAAAAAAAAAAAAAAAAAAAAAACAGTGATGCTAAAATCGTAACTGCTTGTTTGTAGGTCAGTCTAGTTTTGTATGGAAAAGTGTTTTGTTGAAACAAATAAATATTCTAAATCTTTACATTTAAAGATGTCCTGCCCTTCTGTTAGAAATCTTAAACTAAAAGGTAATCAAATGAAGCTAGTAGTAATGGGGAGGAGCTCAGTATTAATTTCAGCATTAATATACAGCCAACCATTTATATAAACTAAAGACTCAAATAAATTTCATCACCGGAATTAGTTTACCAGCTAATAATGTACTTGGACTACAGAAATTAAAACGTTAAATTAAGCAGTGATTACCACATCTCTCTCTAAATCTATATTCGGTTGTGCTAATACATTTAGTTGGATAATAAGAAAGAAGGATGTAGGAGGAGGTAAGAAATTAGCATACTGTACTTAAAAGGTAAAAGAATAACCATTGTGGAGAAAGAATATGGCTGTTTTAGGTAAAAGTCTATACACTAAGAGCCAATCGCTGCCACTTGTTACTGTTAATTTAAAAATCTGTAAAAAAGCATCAACATCAATTCAATTCAGTCTTAATGAGACAGCTCAAGCAGGAGTCTATTCACTGTACCTGTTTCTAATTAGCATGAATATATCCTCACTGTCAACTCTGACAATGCACTTAACTAAATTACTTTTAGTCCTGTAACATGGATCACATTTGAGATAGCAGGTCTAAAACAGAATTTGCACATTACTGCTTTGATAATAAACACCAAATGAACTCAGGGCTGGAAAAGAGCTAGGTATATTTTGAGTGTTCTCCAAAAAGGGAAACTGAGGCTCAAGGAGTCTTGCTCCCGGCCCACAGCTGAGAGGTGCCTAATAAGCAGGCTCTGAGGCTAGCTCCTTTCTCTCTGCCATCTCCCCAGAGAGAACCAGAGCCCTTGGTAACCCTGTAAAACTAAATGGAAGTCACGTGCTATCCCACCTAAATTATTGATGACGAATAGTATTTGTTCAGACGCCACAACAGAAGATCTTGGGTATGCTGGTGGAGGTTATTAAGTGTAATTCTTTGCTTTTTAATTGCCACTTAAGCTGAAATTACTACCTCTTCAAGATGGATAGGAAGATAATTCGAAAATTTAGTTGGAGGTGGATGTCAACACACATGCTAATTGACCTTAATTCACACGTATTTCAAAAGTGATATGAAGGGGTAAAGGATGAGGAAAATATGACAAATAAGAGTTAAAATTAAAAAGGGGGAAATGACTGCTAAAAAGATGGTGTCAGCCAATTCCACATTTTAGCTATAATGTCCCAAACGAGTATGTTCCAAACTAGAAGCTGTAAGGTAACTTACAATGTCTATGCCTATCAATGCATCACCCTTGTTTTAATTTCTAAAGGCTAGAAATTTGGAGGGCTGGGTTCCAGTGCTCCTGCTGCCCAAAGGTAATAAATCTTCTCCTGCCATAAAATGAGGAGGCTGAACTTCAGCAGGGCGCTCATGTTTGTTCATGGGGAACCCTTACTTTTCAGGAGAAAGTTTATTTTTTTTTTAATGTGGACCATTTTCAAAGTCTTTATTGAATGTGCTGCAGTATTGCTTCTGTTTCTTGGTTTTTTGGCCATGAAGCATGTGGGATTTTAGCTCTCTGACCCATGGTGGAACCTGCACCCCCATGCACTGGAAGGTGACGTCTTAACCACTGGAGTCACAGTTGAAAAGCAAAATAAGGCTGTGCTGCTGGACTGGGGT
>SJYC01020591.1:0-10891 GCA_006408675.1 Madoqua kirkii
GTGGGGGAGGAGGGGGCAGGGGAGACAGGCCCACCCTTCCCCCATCACACCCACCCCTCCCTGGAGGGGGGCGAACCCTCCAGGTCCCTGAAGGGTGAGAAGCTTGGGCCTGGATTATCACAGATGGGCTCCAGCTGTGACACCCGGAGCCCAACAACAACCACAGTGACAAGGAGCACTTGGGGGCCCCTCGCTGTGTGCCAAGCAACTATACACAACACTCAACACACACTATCTCATTTAATCTTTAGATCAACCTTGTGATACTTCACTCAAAATACCATTAGAGCTATATTCTGATATGCTGATGTTCCACTTCCCTCACCTAAACACAGTTACCAGTAGCAGTAATCAAAGACTGTGCTCTGCCCCTGCCCTGCCCCCACCACTAAATGTGCTAAGAAAATGCCTCTTTTCCTGCCACAGTGGCAGGAAGCAGATCAGTGATGGCTTGCCAAGGGGCTGGGCAAGGGCAGGGGGCTGAGGCTGACTGAGGAGGGACTGGGGGAAACTTTAGGATGATGACAGTGATCTGTATGTTGACTGGGATGGTAGTTACACAGGCATATACGCTGGTCAAGATTCACTGAACTTAAACTGGACACATTTTGTTCTGTGTAATCCTACCTTAGGGCTTCCCTTGTGTCTCAGTAGTAAAGAATCTGCCTGCCAATGCAAGAGACGTGAGTTCGATCCTTGGATTCAGCAGATCCCCCTGGAGGAGGAAATGACCACCCACTTGTAGTATTCTTGCCTTATTCTTGCCTGGGAAATCCCATGGACAGAGGGGTCTGGCGGGCTACAGTCCATGGGGTCACAAAGAGTCAGACACTATTTGTCGACTAAACAACAATCCCACCTTAATAAAAGTGATTGAAAAAAAGTAGTTCTAAGGGGGAAAAAAAAGTAAGTACAATATTTCATAACTAAATATGTAACAACTCTCCCTCTTTTTAAAAATATTTATTTGACTGTGCCAGGTCTTAGCTGCGGCATGTGGGATCTAGCTCCCTGACCAGGGGTCAAACCCGGGTCCCCTGCATTGGGAGCACAGAATCTTAACCACCCGGGAAGTCCCTGTACACTCGATTTTAACTTTTCCCTTAGCAATGATTTGTTTTACTTATGTGAACCCCCCCAATTCACTCATGCTCAGGAAATCAGTATCCCAATGACACGATTCCACCTTCTTTCTATATTGTCTGATTTTTTCCCCCAGACCTTTGAATAGCTGCCATACATCCAAATATTTAAGAAAGCATTACCTTTCAAAACTCATAGGGGATGCAGACAATATTTTGAACATGCATATTAAATGGCTGAATCCTAACACTTTGTAAGAAAATGTAACAATGGCTATCTCTAATGGGGAACCGGAGGTCAGGAGTGGGCAGCAAAGTCATTTTTCATAGCATATTTAAAAAATTTACTACATGCATGTGTTAAATTACAAAACATTTCTTAAGACTCTAAAGGCACAAAGCCACATACGCCCTTCTGGAGTTATTTGTTAGAGCCATGACTTTTACTCTTCGCCTAACAAAATGCCTTGATCTCCCTGTTTATATATACTGCCTGGATAAATTCTGCCCAAAGAGCCTCGCTGGAAAGAATGCTGAATATCAAAAGAGTTCATTTTCCTCAAAAAATAAAAAAATAAAAAAATCCCTCTCCTAGCAAATGCAGCCAACACCAGCCACTAGTCTCGACAGTCTTCCTTTGATGAGGCTGGCAAAAAGCAGAATTAACCAAACAACTTTGCAAATCTTGGTTTATTTCTCACAGGGCATCTCTTTCTACCAATAAAGACTTTCCAGGAGGCCTCAGGGGTTAACAGGAAGATTCGGGTAGCAAAACCTTCACCAGGTGCTTGCCAGGTCTTTTGCCAAGCGATTCCCCTGCAGGAGACAGAGACGCTAGTAAAGCTCCTTGACAGATCAGATGTAGTTAAGAGGTGCAGTACCTGCTTTCCTGGTGGCTCAGTCAGTAAAGAATCTGCCTGAAATGCAGGAGACAGGGTTTCTGATCCCTGGGTCAGGAAGATCTCCCTGGAGGAGGAAACAGCAAACCACTCAAGTATTCTTGCGTAGGAAATCCCATGGACAGAGGAGCCTGGTGGGCTACGGTCCATGAATGGTGTCAGACACGACTTAACAAACAAACAACATCGACATGCACGCGTTGCATTTAGCCATCTGCTTCTGTTCAGTGTTCAATTTTAGAACATGGTAAGCTGGTGTAAGCCAGGGTCCCTGTCTCCCCATCACCTCCAGGAAGATCCAACCAGCTGTCTTATTTCATTGCCTTTTTTTGCAGCCCAGCTTTAAACTGAACTAACTTGACACCTCCCAAAGATTTTCCAAAACTTTTACACATACTGTTTCCTCGGCCTGAAGCACTCTTCCCAGGGTGGGCCTCTTGGTGTCCTTCTAAGCGGCCCCACATCCCCATAACCACCTGTCATGTCCCTGAGATTTTCTCTTCTGTAGAACACAGCCTACTATATAGTATGGTGCTACTTTCTTGCTGTTACCTAGTCCCCCTTTGGTCCCTTTAGAGGATATAAGCTCAGGGGAGGCCCTTGTCATTCTGACAACAGTTGTCCTTTCCAGACCCCACACAGCACCTGCTGATAGTAACTGACCTTGTTACTAAGTTAACTGAGTTACTCAGTTTAATAGTAACTGAGCGTGTTAGTCGCTGAGTCAGTGTCCGACTCACTGCCAGCCCGTGGACTGTAGCTCACCAGGCTCCTCTATCCATGGAATTCTCCAGGCAAGAATACTGGAGTCTCCTTCTCCAGGGGATCTTCCCGACCCAAGGACTGAACCCAGGTCTTCTGCACTGCGGGTAGATTCTTTACCATCTGAGCCACCGGGGAAGGCCAACTGAGAAATATGGAAAGGATTTAAGTATCTCTAAGCTCCACCCCCTAGGGTGGAGGCCATGCAGTCACACAATCCTGGAGGCCAGAGACCAGTTTAGTGGACCATTTTTAAAGTCTGAAATGAATTTGTTACAATACCGCTTCTGTTTTACACTGTTTTTCTGGCTCGGAGGGATGTGGAACCTTCGCTCCCTGACCAGGGGATGGAACCTGCACCCCTTGCATTCACTGGAAGACAAACAACTAACCACTGGGCTGCCTGGCAAGTCCCAGAAGACCAGTCTTTACGAGCATTTTCCTCTGGGTGCGAAGAAAATAAAATCCAAGAATGTACAAACTGTGAGGAGAGACCAGCAAGGAAGCAGTCCTTCCTTGACACTTCTGGGGACCAGGGAGCAACTGGAGGAGAGACTGACCTCGCCTCATGTGCTTGATGAACCTCCTGGGGCCTTGATTCATGGGTTTCAGGCTATCAGGGGTCCTCCTCCTCTGGGAGACTATGGTCTAGATGGACGTTCCCACACAGGGGACCGGTGCATCTTCTTGCTTTAATAAATTAATAAATACATTAATAGTTCTCATCAATAAATAAATAGTTCTGTGTGTTTTAGTAAGTAGTAGAAAATACAGCCAGCATATCACAGCTATGATTTCCTGGCTACTGTCACTTGGGATGTGTGAAACAGTCATTAGAAAAATACTAGGCAAATATGAATCCCAGTGAAACGAGAAACATCAAAAGTCACGACATCCTTGCGAAGTGACATTGGAGAAGTAATTCCCACTTTACCCCGTCTCCTCTGAGGCATCTTCAGGGATGCTGGAAACCCAGGTGACCTGGGTAAAGCCTTGGTTATGGACACGTAACCCATAGTCAAGAAGCTTGAACGCTTGGAGGCTCTTCTCCGAACTGGCATTTGCAGTCCAATTCTCCCTGCACATTTTGGGACTTTTTTTTCCCTAATGATTTTCAAACCGCAGAATTTACAACGACCGGTTTCCACAGGCTTTAAGGCAGCATCCTTTCTGTACAAGTAGCGAAGAGTAAAAAGCAGAGCCTTGAACCCTAATGCTTTAACCCCTTAATCCCCACAGATCTTTCTTCATCTTTTAAGGCCCTGCAGCCAACACTGCTGCCTGTACCTTTAGGAAGCTTCTTTGATTCTCTTCTGGCCCTTTAGGAACAGAACTCAAGAAAGACTCTGGAGAGGCTCAGGACACTTCCTGAGCGAGCTGCTCCATGGCGGTTTAGTAGTTTAGTGGGGTCAAGAGCAAATCTCTCTGCCCTTCCGACCACCCCCACCCCCCACTCCGAAAGGAGGAGAGGGAAAAGTTCTTCCTTGAAATGTTAACTGTTGTTGTTTAGTTGCTCAGTCACGTCTGACTCTTTTAAGACCCCAAGGACTGTAGCCCGATAGGCTCCTCAATCCACTGGATTTCCCAGGCAAGGATACTGGAGTGGGTTGCCACTTCCTTCTCCAGGAGATCTTCCTGACCTAGGGATGGACCCGGGCCTCCTGCACTGCAGGCGCATTCTTTACTGTTGAGCAGCCACGGAAGCCCTGAAATGTTAACTACAGGGGGCTTACAAAGTGGAGCAGGGAGAGGAGGATAAAGACTGAATAATTACTATTATTGCTGTAAAGTCATAATTCCAGACCAGGGACTGAATTTTTCTGTTATGTACCAAAGTGCTCAAAACTCAAAGCTGTTATTAAGGTTCTATCAAGATCTTCCAAAGGAGATACTGAAAAACTAATTTTTATGTTTACACAGACGATAACTGCCAAGAAAAGCCAACAGACACACACAGAAAGAAACAGAGGGGAGGAACGGGTGAACAGGCAGAGCGCAGAGGATGTTTAGGGCAGTGAAAGTGCTCTGTAAGATGCTGCAACGGTGGATGCGTATCGATGGTAATTTGTCAAATCCTATAGAACGTATGACATCAGGGATGAGCCCTAATGTCCACTATGGCATTTGGGGCTCGGAGGTGTCAGTGGAGGGGGACCAACTGTAACAATGGGCCACCGACAGTGGAGCAGGCTGTACTGTATGTGTGTGTGCTAAGTCGCTACAGTCATGTCTCTTTTCGACCCTGTCCATGGGATTCCCCAGGCAAGAGGAGAGTGGGAGGGTGGTTACTATGCTCTACTCCAGGGGATCTTCCTGACCCAGGGATCGAACGCACATCTGCGTTGGCAGGCAGGTTCTTTACCACTGGTGCCACCTGGGAAGGCCGTACTCTTTGGGGACATGGTATCTATGGGCACTCTGAATTTTCTGCTCCGTTTTCCTGGGAACCTAAAACTGCTCTAAAATATAAAGTTTATCAATTGAGAAAAAAATTTTTTAAATTATACTTTTTATAAATTACAG
The DNA here is from genome assembly GCA_006408675.1 of Madoqua kirkii. NCBI lineage: Eukaryota > Metazoa > Chordata > Mammalia > Artiodactyla > Bovidae > Madoqua > Madoqua kirkii. The sequence goes on from SJYC01020591.1 coordinate 5,267, forward strand.
TAATTTTTTTCCTCCCAGAAAAAGCCAGAAGCCTGAAAGTTAGAAACTGTTTCTCTGCACACATGCACGATACTCAGCATCAGTTAAAGTGATGCCAACAAGTGTCCATCTTCATTCTAAGAAACTTGAGACCCAGCAGTTCTCCTGTAACTCATTCATTCCCTCTCTGAGAAACAGTTTCAGACAATGTCCCTATTTTACTTAGCTTCCCTTTGGATTAAATGGGCCCCTACCTTGAAAGGGATCCTCCCCTCTGTCACTGACTCAATTGAAACACAATGGATGTTCTCCTTGTGTCCTCAATGAATGAGGAAGGCACTTGAAGTGGGGATCTTTTACCACCAGGATCCCAGACTCCCTGGGGAGCGCTGATGGAGGGAGATGGGATACTGAGGGCTGGCAGAGGAGGTGAGGTCTCAAGTGTCATCTGAGTCTAACCTGGGTCAGCGTTTTCCTTCCATGATTTTTGAAAAGTACATCAAATGTGAACAAGACCACCCCAAACCAGCCACTGCATCTGTCCTTGGTATGCCTCCACTCTCACCCCCATTCCTCCCAACCTGCTGTCCATCACCTCCTCCTTATCAGCATGTAAACACGTTCACGTGTCTCCCATGTTAAAAATACATGAAATCCCCTACCAACTTGTCTCGGCCCCAGCTCCCTCTAGCTCCCTTTCTCCTGGATGGTCAAGCCCGGGAGTAGCTCAGCTGTTCCTGGGTCCTCACCTCTCTTCCTTCCTTCGGCTCCCTCCCTACGGTTTCTGCCTGCTGCCCGATACCCCGCTGCCCGCCACCCCACAGAACTGCTCTGTGGAGAAGCCAGAGGGCGTACCCCAAGGTCTCATCTTACATCGATCTCAGGCCCATTAACAAAACCCACCACTGCACTACACCCCTACCCCGCAGTGTCACAGGCGTCCCCAACCCCAGCTGTATGCCAGGCCACCCCCTTCTCCGTTCTTCCACCCAATATTCAAGTTTCTTCAGGCTCTCTTTTATTCTCCAGCTAGGATTTCTTTCTAAGCAAAACAATCCACCCCCAGTGGCTTCCATTATCATCCACAAACTGGTGAACTTCCAAGTTTTATCCTCCAGACGACTTCTGCCAGACCTGTTTATCTGTCTGCTTATCTGACATGCCCCTCGGGTGTCCCTGAGCCTCTCAAATCCCAAAGCAGAGCTCAACATCTGCCCCCGGGGCTTCCCCCTCCACCCCGCCCTCACCCCCCCACCCCTCAGGGGCGGGGTGCAATAAGTAGTATCACCCTTTGTCTGTCTGTCCATCTCCTGAACTCCTGTCCCCACAACACCGACCTCTGTGCCCTGAGGAGTCCACCTCCCAAATATCTCTGGGAACCATCTGCTACTATCTTAGTCCTTGGACACCATCACTTCTCCCTTGCTCCAATTCCTCTGGAATCCAAGGCCCACATCTCTCAACAGAACTTGTTAACAACAAAAGCACACACACACAAAGGCAAACAAGCTGAATCCTGTCCTCCTCTGCTTAGAGCCCATGCACAGCAGACCAGACCATCAGCTGTATCCGACTCTTTGCGACCCCAAGGTCTATCGCCTGCCAGGCTCCTCTGTCCATGGATTTCTCCAGGCAAGAACACTGGAGCGGACAGCCACTCCCTTCTCCAGGGTATCTTCCTAATACAGTGATTGAATCCAGGTCTCCCGCCTTGTAGGCGGATTCTCTGCTGTCTGAACCACCAGGGAAGCCCAAGAATACTGGAGTGGGCAGCCATTCTCTTCTCCAGGGGATCTTCCCAACTCGGGGACGGAACTGGGGTGGAGACCTGCATTGCAGGCGGATTCTTTACTGGGTAGATAGATTCTTTACCAGCTGAGCTACCAGGGCTACCGGACACCTCTTTTTGGCAGATAAAGATTTATCTCTCTATCTAAAGATTTATCTGCCAGCAATCACAGAGGTGTCTGGAGTCTCTGATCAAACTTCATAAAAGAGAAATGGGGTTAGTGACAACAGTCACTGATATTTTCTAATATAGTATGCTATGTCCTAATATTGATAAAACTGACACAGGAAAGAAACAAGAGGCCAATTACCACAAAAGCCCAATGCAGACAACTGGAGAGACAGACACAGACAGACAGACAAGAAAAAGGAACTCTTTCCCCTAAACCCAAGTTATCTAACACTGACCTCCCTAAAGTCGGAGTTCCCTCCCTAAGAAATTCGTAGTTGTGCACTGACAGCTCTGTAGTTGGAGCAAACACTACATTCTGGATGATTCTATAAAATCAAATGGATTTCTTTGCAAAAGGGTTTCTCTTTGTTGTTATGAGGCTGGAGGTGGAGCCAGGGAAAAGAGGAGAAGAAATGAGGGCTCTGGGGAAGGGAAAAAAGAAAGGAAAAATCTGAGTAGGCTGGAGGTGGAGAGGTGAATACTGTCCAGACATGAAGCACAGAACGGGCGGAAGTCCAGGTGTGGGGACCTCCAGGCAAGGCCACCCTCATCCTGCCCACCTCACCCCTCATCCCTGGAGGGCACCACCACAGACCTGCATAGCTGGTACAGACTGTAAGCTGCATTTAGATTGCAGCATCTTCCATAATCTTCCACCTCGTTTGCAACCCTCTGCTGCGCCTCCTCCCACCACTGATGTCTATTTCCTAAGAAGCATCTTGAAAAACTTTTCAAGTATTTGTTCTACTCGGCCAGCATGGCTACCATCACCATATTTAACCTGGCGGCTCGTTTATCTGAGTGTCTGTGAACCCTGTCATGTGCTAGGAAATCAGCAGAAAAGAACGAATTACACCTGCAACATACGCAGGACAGAGCTGGATTTAATCTTCGGGGCACTGTCTTAATCGTCTGACCTTCGGAGCAGAGAACGGTGCTAGGTACACCATAGGTGTGCCACAGATATTTACGAAAATGTGTGTTTTATTTTTTTCCCTTATATGCTGTTGGAGGAGCGTTTTATTTCCAACCTCCACAGTGAAAGAATTCATTTTCATTTTTTCAAATCAGAGTAAAATATTTAGATCCATTCTGCTCAAGGCTAGGAGGGCAGAGATTATACATTAACCTTTACTGTTATTACAAAATATTTTTATTTTCTTCTACAAATACTGTAGTGAACCTAAAATATGCCCAATCACTGCGCCAGGTGCTGGGGATAGAGTGGTGAGAAAAGGAAGCAACATTCCAGGAATGATCCTTATACAAAGGGGTCTGATAAAAATATCAACTCACTTTAAAAAACATTCAACCATTAGTTCCTGAAGGGCTACCCACTCTGCATACAGCAAATAAAGGAGAAAACAACCCTAAGTCAGTTAGAAATTTTCAACCACAGGCTGAGATCATTAAATCAGATACACTACTTTATATATCAGAGTAACTCAAATATTATGGGGGAGGGGGGAGACACACATCCTTGAAACATAAACCCAGCCCAAAATGGCAACAGACACTAGAAAGTACAGCAAGGTATCTTTGACATTAAACAGCCTAACCAGATACTGCTGGAGTTCACATCAAGAAAAAATGAGGATTCCAAAACAGAATTCTTTCATGTCTTTGAAGTGCGATCTAATTTACAAACTTTTGTACAATTCTGATCTGTAGACATTTTTTTTTTTTGGTCCAGGATGAAATCACAGGTTCTTAGGGCAGAAAGGATTCTTGAGGTCACCTGACCAGGTATTCCGGTTAATGCCTGTCTCATCAAGAGCTTCTCATAAATTGGTTTAGGTGACTTGGCCTGATTAACACCCAGAGAGGTGAGGGCAGTAACCAGCAGCCACGCCAGGTGACCTCATACTTAAATGCTAATTCCATGATCCTTCAGCATCACAAATACAGGAACCAGTGCCCACCCATGTTGATGTTTTCTCCTGCTTCCAGCAATAATATCTTAGCTGCTTTCTTGTACAGGAGTAGGGAGAAAAGCACAGATTTTCTGACAAATGTCCTCAGTGACACAGTTTGGGGAAGCATGTCCCCGAAAGAAAGAAGACCCCAGTCCTTTGAAGGCATGGGAGCACCTTGCCCAGAATCGACTGGATAAACTCTGAAGCTATCACGTCATAAGGATTACACATAACCTAGCAAGAGGGCTTCCCTGGTGGCTCAGACAGTAAAGAATCTGCCTGCAATGTGGGAGACCTGGGTTCAGTCCCTGGGCTGGGAAGATCCTCTGCAGAAGGGAATGGCTACCCACTCCAGTATTCTTGCCTGGAGATATCCATGGACAGAGGAGCCTGGCAGGCTGCAGTCCATGGGGTAGCAAGAATCCGACACGACTGAGACACGAACACTTCAGCAAATGAGGAGGCGGGGCTTTGTTTTCCAGGAAGTAGATTCTGAGCCTTGAATCCGGATCATTTCCTGGGCTTCCATATCTTCAATCTGCCCTCAAGCAGAGGTGGAAAGATGTGTTGTCAACCCTGAGTTCTTAAGAAAGGAACAGTGCTAACACCTGTTCTATGCAGATTACGGTCCTTCCCCTAATATTAAATAAAAAAAATTTCTTTGGCTGTGCTGGGTCTTTTGTTGCAGCATGTGGGATCTTTAGTTACTTTATGTGGAATCTAGTTCCTGGACCAGGGATTGAACCGGGGCCCTCATCATGGAGAACACAGAGTCGTAGCCACTGGAGTACCAGGAAAGTCTCCACTAATATTTCAATTGGAGAAACTGTAAGTCTGATTTCAAAGCACCCAACTGTACCTAGTGGGGTGGATGAGGCCAGTCACAGGTCCATCTGCTCTGGGCTCGCACAGAGCCCCCTCTGGGGCTAGATGAGTACACGTGTTTAGCGTGTGGGACCTGCTCCGGTGTGGGTGGGACCCAAGTGCGGGGAGGCACTAGCTGCCCAGTCACTTTGGTCTATTTCAGTGATAGTTCTGTTAGTTCTAATGTCTGTCTCTCCTATTTGAATGTAAAGTTTATGAGAAATGAGACCTTCCACCTCAATCTTTATAGGGTCATCAGTGAGTGGCACATAGTAGGCACTCAATTAATATTTGTTGAATGAAAAGTTCAAGTGAGAGCCTTGGTTTTGCCATTTACTAACTGAACTTTCTGGGGCAGGTTACTTCATCTCTCCAGGCTACAAGATGGTTATGTGGATTGGAATCATGGAATCAAGACTGTTACGTAGATAGAATCATATAGGCTGAGTATTTACTGTAACATGTCAGTACATATGTGTCAGCTACTGGATGGATCATGGGGATGAATATTTTAGGAATGAGAGGTGTATCCTTGCTACCAGGCAGTTCACTGAGGACTAATAATCTAATGATAATTCATACTTCATGATACAGATAGTATTACTGATTTCATTTTCTAAACATGTTGGTATAAACTAAATTACAACTAAAATGTGAAATATTTGATGATTTATCTCAGTTAAGTAAGTACTGTATTTGGAAAAGAGTTAAAAGCATGACATAATCTCTCTCAAATTAGCACTTTAACACAGAGTGCCATTGTTCTGTGTAATACATTGCCAAAAAGTTTCATATTCTTTAGCACGTGGATGAGATCTGTTCTGGTTGTAAAGTGGCTGTGAGAATGTTTTCAAAACTATTGTTTTAATAAAATGAAATTAATCATCTGGTCACATGTACTGTTTT
>SJYC01020592.1:0-35011 GCA_006408675.1 Madoqua kirkii
ATATATATATATATATGTATATTTATAGCAGCATTATTTGTAGTCCCAAACTGGAAACAAGTGTCCTTCAGCATCCATATCATGGAATACTACTCAGTGTTAAGAAGAAACAGATGATAGATACATACAACAGTGTAGCTAGGAGTAAGAGAAACAAATTAACTCATAAGGATACATACTTATGAGTCCATCTATGTGCCTTTCTTGAAATGGAAAAACTATATATAGAGATAAGAACTTAGTAGTTGCCAGGGCCTAAAGAAGGGATGAGAGTGGGAGTAACTCTCAAAGGTCAGTTGGTATATATATTAAAAGCAGTGTGGGAAGAACGTCCATCAAATCTAAGCTAAGAGCAGAGTCCCTCATGTTTAACAGCGTACAAGGGATCTTTGTGGTGATAGAAAAGTTTTGTGTGTTTATCCTACCTATACCCATGTCCTGTTTATGCCACATATTACCTTGGGGAAAACTGGGTATGAGATACATGGAATTTTTCTCTATTATTTCTAATATATGCACAGGACTTTACTATTATTGCAACAGTTACATCAAAAAAATGTTTTTCATATAACTAGGATTAATACCTTGAAATTATTTTCTGATATATATTTATATGTATATATTTAAATAGATTATTTTTAGAGCAGTTTTAGGTTCATAGCAAAATTGAGCAGAAGATACAGCAAGTTCCTATATACTTATATCCCTTGATATACATGATTTCACCTACTATCAACATGACCTGCCACACTTGCTATAATTGATGAACCTACATTGGCACACTACAATCACTCAAAGTCCATAGCTTACACAAGGGTTCACTCTGGGTGTTATATATTCTATTGTTGTTTATTGCTGCTCAGTCATGTCCAGCTCTTTGCAACCCCCTAGACTGTAGCCCACCAGGCTCCTCTGTCCATGAGATTTCTCAGGAAGGATACTGGAGTGGATTACCATTTCTTCTTCCAGGGGGTCTTCCTGCATGTGTACCAAGTCGCTCAGGCATGTCTGACTGTTTGCAACCCTGTGGACTGTAGCCTACCAGGCTCTTCTGTCCATGGGATTCTCCAGGTGAGAATATAGGAATGGGTTTCCATCTCCTCCTCCAGGGGATCTTCCTGGGCTAGGGATTAAATGCATATCTTTACGTCTCCTGCACTGAAAGCAGATTCTTTACTGCTGAGCATTGCCAAGATCCAATGGATCACTGAAAAAACAAGAGAGTTCCAGAAAAACATCTATTTTTGCTTAATTGACTATGCCAAAGCCTTTGACTGTGTGGATCACAATAAAATGTGGAAAATTCTGAAAGAGATGGGAATACCAGACCACCTGACCTCTTGAGAAAGGTGTATGCAGGTCAGGAAGCAGCAGTTAGAATTGGACATGGAAAAACAGACTGGTTCCAAATAGGAAAAGGAGTACATCAAGGCTGTATATGTCACCCTGCTTATAGTGGAAACAGTGTCAGACTTTATTTTTTGGGACTCCAAAATCACTGTAGATGGTGACTGCAGCCATGAAATTAAAAGATGCTTACTCCTTGAAAGGAAAGTTATGAGCAACCTAGACAGCATATTGAAAAGCAGAGACATTATTTTGCCAACAAAGGTCCATCTAGTCAAAGCTATGGTTTTTCCAGTGGTCATGTATGGATGTGAGAGTTGGACTGTGAAAAAAGCTGAACGCAGAAGAATTAATGCTTTTGAACTGTGTTGCTGGACAAGACTCTTTAGAGTCCTTTGCACTGTAAGGAGATCCAACCAGCCCATCCTAAAGGAAATCAGTCCTGAATATTCATTGGAAGGACTAATGTTTAAGCTAAAACTCCAATACTTTGGCCACCTGATGCAAAGAGCTGACTCATTTGAAAAGACCCTGATGCTGGAAAAAATTAAAGGCAGGAGGAGAACGACAGCTGATGAGATGGTTGGATGGCATCACTGACTCAATGAACATGGGTTTGGATGAACTCTGGGAGTTGGTGATAGACAGGGAGGCCTGGTGTGCTGCAATTCATGGGGTCACAGAGTTGGACACGACTGAGCAACTGAAGTGAACTGAACTGAGCCACCAGGGAAGGCCCCAGTGTTTTTCTTGTCCCAAGGATCAAATATTGACAAATGTGTAATGACATGTATCCATCATGATAGTAGATATCTCACTGTCCTAATAATCCTCTATGTTCTGTCAATTCATCCCACCCTCCCTGCTAACCCCTGGTCTGATGCTTTTACTGACTCCATAGTTTTGCTTTTCTCAGTGTCATATAGCTGGAATCATATAGTAGTTAATACTTTCATACTGGTTTCTTTCACTTAGTAATGTGTACTCAAGTTTCCTCCATGGCTTTTAATGGCTCATTTCTTTTTTACTGCTGAATAATATTTTATTGTCTGGATGTATCACAGTTTAATCATCTGTCCATTTACCAGAAATAATCCTGGCTGCCTCTAAGCCTTGGAAACTATGAATAAAGCTGCAGTAAAAATGTGGATTGGAATTTTTTTGTGGACACATGATGTCACTTCATTTGGGTGAATACCAAGGAAGATGATTGCCGTGTTATACAGTGGGGAGCATTTTTGTGTGTGTGATAAGAAACTGTCAAAACGTCTTACAAAGTGTGCCATTTTGTATTCTCAGCAGCAATATGAGAGTTCCTATTACTTCACGTCTTTGCCAGAATTTGATGTTTTCAATAGGGCTTGAATTTTTATTAAGCTAGATATGAATATTTAATCCTTGAAAATAAGAATGCTTATTAATATTTCAAGGTGACTTGAAAAGTCATGGTATCTTTGCAAACTATCAAAACAAAGGGCACAAAAGCAAGATCCATTGAGGAAAAATAAAATTTGTTAATTTATTATGCTGCTCTTTTTGCTTTTTTTCCTGCTCATTCATAACACGATTAGCCCCTTTTAATGTCCTAGGGAAGTCACTTGTTAGCCATGAGAAAGGTGTCTGGATTCATGTTGCTATGTGGTAGGGATGAGACGATAAGAAGGTTAGACGCAGAAGACAAATACTGTGGAATCAAGAGGGACAGGAGAGTGAAAGATGGGGCGGCTGGCTGAAGTGGCGCCTGTGCCAGTGCTGAAGTGTCTAGGCACATTTTCTGTCTCATTTCTGGCTGTGGTAGGAATATGTTCCAAATGCTTTTCAAAGAAAGTACTGGACTCTGCTTGCACTGTGATCTTATTTTAACTGAGGAACTCTACTCACTTGAAGAGAAATTGCTAATGAGGGTAACAAATGTACTCTGGAATCCAGAAACCAGGAAAAATGGGAACAAAAAACAAATGACCAAAAAAAAAAAAAAAAAGAAAGAAATATTGTAACTACCATTTGATGTATCTCTCCTTAAAAATTCTTCTACTGTGGCTCATTTAAAAAGGCAGCAGAGGATGTATACTGACATCCACCATGAACATATACTCCAGGTTAAATAGATCAGCTTTATAAGTAGCATAAAAATAATGCAAACTACTTGCAAAGCATATAGTTTGTTACAAATTCTCCCCAAGGTTTAGATCAAACTCTTAGCCAGAAATAGAGTGTGATCCATCTTGACCATATTAAATCGTCATTTTCTTTTCACAGGTTAAAGCTAATGCTAGTTGCAGGCTATTCACTACAAGTTGATTGTCAGAATTTGCTTCTGTACCCTAATAGCCTAATAGTTAAGAGTCATCTTTGCAAAATATCACTTACATTTATATGGTTCTGAATATTTTCTAATGAGCAGTTTTGTTTCTGCTTTTATGAATTCCCTCATTCTCTCTTATATCATAATGTGTGCCTTTTGGACATGGAACATTCTTGTTAGCATAGAAATCAACCCTAGTATCTCATCCCTTAAGTAGTCCTCACTGTATCTTATATCACCTTCCAGATACATTGTCCTTTTATTTTTCTACTGTTATTCAAAGTGAGTGATTCAAGTGAGTTTTCTCTGTCCACAGTCTGCATCTTCTCACCCATCATTCTCTCTTTATGTCACATTCCCATTTGGCTTCAGTACTCCTGACTCTGCAGTCTCTTCCTATCAGCTCATCACCACTTCATATTGCCAGATCCAGTGTCCTATTATTGGTCCTTACCTAAAGGTCTTGACAGCACTGAACAGATTTAACTGTTCTTTCTTTTCTTAATATTTGTTTAATTGAAGTATGAGTTGATTTCCAATGTTGTGTTAATTTCCACTATAAAGCAAAGTGATTCAGTCGTGCATGTATATAGCTTTTTTGTCTGTTTGTTTTGTTTTCCATTATGGCTTATCACAGGATATTGAATACAGTTTCCTGCACTATACTGTAGGACCTTGTTTATCCATTTTATATATGGTAGTTTGCATCTGCTAATTCCAAACTCCCAATCCATCCCCCCCCCCCATTTCCACTATAAAGCAAAGTGATTCAGTCGTGCATGTATATAGCTTTTTTGTCTGTTTGTTTTGTTTTCCATTATGGCTTATCACAGGATATTGAATACAGTTTCCTGCACTATACTGTAGGACCTTGTTTATCCATTTTATATATGGTAGTTTGCATCTGCTAATTCCAAACTCCCAATCCATCCCCCCCCCCCCACCGCTTTTCCCTTGGCAACTGCAAGTCTGTTCTCTATGTCTGTGAGTCTGCTTCTATTTCATAGATAAGCTCATTTGTGTCACATATAAGTGATATCATATGGTATCAGTCTTCCTCTTTCTAACTTATTTCCCTCGGTATGATCAGCCCTAGGTCCATCCATGATGCTGCAAATGGCATTTTCATTGTTTTTTTTTTCATGGCTAAATAGTATTTCACTGTATGTGTGTATCACATCTTCTTTATTTATTCATCTGTCAGTGGACCTTTCTCCTTTTCTTAAAACTTTATTCTGTTTTGTTTTGCTTGTGATGCTCCCCATTACTGCTTTCCTTCTCTTTTCTCAGCTGACTCTTCCTCTGTTTCCAAGCATGTGATAGAATAGCACTGAGCTGATTCCATCATTCCATTTCTATCCATTCTCTTACACTACCTCTGAGGAGACCTTGTCCAGTCTCAGAGTTTTCAGTTCCAGATACTACTCACATGTTCCACACAGCTGTATTCAATGCTGACCACTTCTCAGAGCTCTACATCTTATCCAGCAACCTAACAACATCTGTGTTTAAAGAATAATCAAATGTAACATGGCTAAAACAAAGTATTCATTCTGCTCAAGACTGCTTGTAATTCGGTTTCTCCTTGAGGTGTTCTTTCTCAGCTAACAACACACCTGATTGCTCAAATCAAAATACAAATATGTTAGTGTTTAAAAATTTTCCCCCAATTAAAAATAATTGCAGATTATATATATACATATGCACATGTATATATGATAGTGTATTTATCTGTAAAAATCCAGTAGTTATATTTGCAGACTAAATGTTTTTGTTTAAAAATTTATACTTGACTTTTTTCTTCCTAATCAAGTATAATTCTACAGAATTGAGAAATACTCCAATACATATTTTAGGGTATAAAGGCAAGCTTATTAGAACCAATAGATTCTGTTATGAAGTAATGAATTAGAGAGCATTTCCAATGTTGTAATAAACAGGTTTTAATTGGTATTCAGGCAAGAGAAATCAGTTGAAATTCTGAGCATGCATTTCTTTTAATAATGAACAGTAAAGCCACAGGCAATGCTTAAAAAATTACACATAAATGATAGGAAAGTTTAACAACTTGGTGTGCCAAACAGAATTCCTTGAACTGATATTCTGAGGAAGCTACTGTGAACAGAATCATTCCTCATTAAAGGCTGCAGGTAGAGCACATGTATTTATAAAGTGTTATGAGAGTGTTGTTATGAATGATAACTCAAAATCAATTGCTTCAAAAAATGGGAAAAAAACAGTAGAATAAACACAGTGATTGTTTTGATACTGATACTAATAAAATATATTTCAAAAGTGAATGGTAATTAATTAGGATAATCCTTCAGAATGAATATGTATGTATACAGATTATAGGCTATTTCATTTCAGCATATTGAAATAGTTTGCCCCAACATCCTAACATTTCACACATATATATATATATTTATATATATACATGAAACAACACAGCGTTACAACTTCAAAAAGAGGGAAAAAAACAGTAGAATAAACACAGTGATTGTTTTGATACTGATACTAATAAAATATATTTCAAAAGTGAATGGTAATTAATTAGGATAATCCTTCAGAATGAATATGTATGTATACAGATTATAGGCTATTTCATTTCAGCATATTGAAATAGTTTGCCCCAACATCCTAACATTTCACACATATATATATATATTTATATATATACATGAAACAACACAGCGTTACACAAATCATTGATTGATATCAGATAATGAATTGCAACATCAAACAAAAAAAACTAACACCCAAATAAAAATAAACCTCCCCAACCCCCAATCAAACAAAAATAATAGTATTACTTGTAGAAGGCTCTACAATAAAAGAAAGGAATAAAAAAGTCACACTTAAAATGGATAATACATACTGGAGCATTTTTGTTGTGTATGAAATCATATGAACCATATGTGAGTTGCTGAATTTCGCACAATGTACAAGTAATGAGTAGAATCTATGTTCGATACAGGATACAGGATGCTTGGGGCTGGTGCACGGGGATGATCCAGAGAGATGATATGGGGTGGGAGGTGGGAGGGGGGTTCAGGATTGGGAACTCATGTACACCCATGGCGGATTCATGTCAATGTATGGCAAAACCTACAGTATTGTAAGGCAAAATAAAGTAAAAATAAAAATTTATAAAATGCTAAAAAAATAAAAATAAAAGTCTGTTGAAATTGTTTCATCTCTTACAGTGAAGTTACTTAACTGTTTTGAAAATTTTTGTAACTATCTAGAAAGTAGTAACCATCTTAGTAGTGTGATTATGTTACAGGCTTTCTCTGAATACGATTATTCCAGGGATGCAAATCTGTTTTCATCTTTGACAGTACTTTCTTGTTCTCCTCTCTTTCATGTTTCTCCCACTTTGCTTCACCTCCTACTCCACATTTTCAGATTGGTCCTCCATCCCTCTTGACTTCTGGTTTGTGCTTATTTCCAGTCAATAACTAAAAGTATCCAGGTTCTTCTAAAGTATTAGATACATTTCTACAGAATGAATTTATGAAAATATCTCTAAATACTTTTTTGTTTTTATGGATACACTTTACTGAACATGTAACCTCAGTTCTAGTCTGGATTTTTTTCAGTTGTTTACTTCCAAGTGATTCACATTTTCTGCAGCTTATGTGTATGAAACTATCCTGATTACTATTATTAGTTAATATATGTCTACTCTTACTGAAAACTTGAAATGCAAAGTAGAAGTTAATAATGGTTACTGAAATTAAAACTCATAAAGTATACTATGTCCTTTGAGATGATAGGATTTTAACAATTTTGAGAGATCTGTGCATACGATGAAAGAGTGTTCTCAAAAATTGTTTCTATTTTTTAATACCATAGAAAAATGCTGACTCACTATAGCATTTTCTACTTTAGCACGGGAGCCCAGAAGAAAACTGTTTTTATGATATTTATTCACACTTTAAGTTAATTATTCAGCAGTTATCTGGAATAATAGACAGAAATGGTAGGAACGTAATGGAAGCAGAAGATATTAAGAAGAGGTGGCAAGAATACGCAGAAGAACTATACAAAATGATTTTATGATCCAGATAACCATGATGATGTGATCACTCACCTAGAGCCAGACATCCTAGAATGTGAACTCAAGTTGTCCTTAGGAAGCATCACTATGAACAAAGCCAGTGAAGGTGATGAAATTCCAATTGAGCTATTTCAAATCCTAAAAGATGATGCTGTGAAAGTGTTACACTCAATATGCCATAATATCTGGAAAACTCAGCAGTGGCCACAGAACTGGAAAAGGTCAGTTTTCATTCAAATCCCAAAGAAAGGCAGTGCCAGAGAACTCTCAAACTATGCACAATTGCACTCATCTCACACGCTAGCAAAATAATACTCAAAATTCACCAAGCCAGGCTTCAACAGTACATGAATCATCAACTTCCAGATGTTTAAGCAGATTAAGAAGAGGCAGAAAACCAGAGATCAAATTGCCAACACCTGTTGGATCATAGAAAAAGCAAGAGAGTTAGAAAAACATCTAGTTTTGCTTTATTGACTATACCATAGTCTTTGACTGTGTGGATCACAACAAACTGTGGATAATTCTTATCTTAGAGATGCAAATACCAGACCACCTGATCTGCCTCCTGAGAGGCTTGTATGTAAGTCAAGAAGCAACAGTTAGAACTGGACATGGAACAACAACTGGTTCCAAACAGGGAAAGGAGTACATCAAGGCTGTATATTGTCACCCTGCCTATTTAACTTATATGCAGAGTACATCATGCAAAATGCAGGGCTGGATGAAGCCCAAGCTGGAATCAAGATTACCAGGAGAAATATCAATGACCTTATATATGCAGACGATGTCACCCTTATGGCAGAAAGTGAAGAAGAGCTAAAGAATGTCTTGATGAAAGTGAAAGAAGAGAGTGAAAAATTGGCTTAAAACTCAACTTTCAGAAAACTAAGATCATGGCATCGGGTCCCATCGCTTCATGGCAAATAGATGGGGAAACAGTGAGAGACTATTTTCTGGGGCTCCAAAATCACTGCAGATGGTGACTGCAGCCATAAAACTAAAAGATACTTGCTCCTTGAAAGAAAAGCTATGGCCAACCTAGACAGCATATTGAAAAGCAGAGACATTACTTTGCCAACAAAGATCCATCTAGTCAAAGCTACATTTTTTCCCATAGTCATCATGTATGGATGTGAGAGTTGGAGTATAAAGAAAACTGAGCACCTAAGAATTGATCCTTTTGAATTATGGTGCTGGAGAAGACCTTTGAGAGTCCCTTGGACTTCAAGAATATCAAATCAGTCAATCCTAATGAAAATCAGTCCTGAATATTCACTGGGAGTACTGATGCTGAAACTGACACTCCAATACTTTGACCACCTGATGCGAAGAACTGACTCATTAGAAAAGATCCTGATGCTGGGAAAGATTGAAAGTGGGAGAAGGGGATGACAGAGAATGAGATGCTGGTTGGATGGCATCACCAACTCAATGGACATGGGTTTGAGTAGGCTTCAAGAGTTGGTGATGGACAGGGAAGCCTGGTATGCTGCATTCCATGGAGTCACAAAGAGTCGGACATGATTGAGCAACTGAACTGAACTGAATAGAGGAAACTGACAGAGTACTAGAAAAATAGAGTGAAGATCAGAAAAAAGAAACAGCTATCATATTTCTTTTTTCCCTTTATCTTAAAAAAGTTCATGTTACAGAAAAGTTGGAATATGACAAACAGTCATATGATATTTGCCTTTGGTGAATTTCACTGTGTTGGCAATATCTCCTTTTTCTCCTTTCTTTTCTCTTCATCTTCCTGTTCTTCCTCTTTCCCATTTCCCATCTTTCTTCCAGGATCAGGGTTTATTTATTGTCTTTTGTTATTAAATGTATTCATCTAGAATGGCCCCCTGACCTATTTTGTTTCCTTTTTATGATTTTGACATTTTTCAAGATCTAAATTAATTTTCCTTTAGAATACTTCAGGTTCTAGAGTTGTTTAAGAGTTTCGGTATTAAACTCAAGTTGGTAAAGATACTATATAATAATGGTGTTTTTTGTGTATGTGTATGAGTGTTTTCCTTTTTCTGTTTGCATTTCAGTTTTGCCACATTTCTATGGGCCTATCTTCAAGTTCACTGATTCTTTTCCTTCTGCAAGGCCTTTTATATAGGTTTTTGTGTTAAACTAGTCAGAAATTTTTCTGGGTTTCAAGTTATATTATAGCTCTGGCTATTGTCAGTGCCTAATAAGCTTCAGATACCCCTAGTTACACCTTGGGTTTACATGGAGGGCTAATTTCAGGGGTTTGTTGTAGATTCTAGTCCCTGTTGGCTTTGAGTCTCCCCCACCTCCTTGGCTTTTGGTCTTCCATTTGCACTGCCTCCTAGGATAGTGTGTCCTTTGCAGCCCTCCAGGGGTACTCCATTGTTGTCTTCCTTGATGCTTGTTAGTTTGGTGCTAGAGGAGGTAGGGGTTTCTCTGATGATTTGATAAAACCTTAGTCTTTTTTCAGATGTGAGCCTCAATCTCAGGGGTGTGGCCTTCCAGGTGTTGTACTTCTCCAGATGGAACGTTGGCCCTTCCCGAAGAAGTAGGGATTCTGCCTCTCTCAGAAAACAGCGAACAGTTGATTGATTGAATGATTAAAGTTTTTTTTTTCCTCCCAGATTCAGTGAGTTTCTATTGGAGCTCGCCAGTTGTTGCTGTTCAGTCACTGAGTTGTGTCCGACTCTTTGGCACAGTTTTTATTATTCTCCCCGCTTCAGATTAAGGCTTCTCTTCTATAGAGGGGATCGTAGAGATGGGCCCAGGAGAGTTTTGGCGGTGGTTTCTGCTCCTTTCCTCCAGCCAGCACCGTGAGCAAGCATTTTCAGTGAGCTCGCTCATCTTCCAAGTGAGCACCTAGTAGAACTCCTGCAGGAAACCTTGCAGACGGTGTGAAACAGCCTCCTCTAGCCCTTGATGCTTTCTTCTCTTACACTAGCCCCTGGTGGACCTTTGACAGTTCTCACTGGCTTTCATGCTGTTCCTGATATCCTTCTTTTGCAGGCAAGTAAAGGCCCTGTCCTATTTCTCCTTGGAGGTGAGTACTTCACTACCTATTTTGAGTCAGTGGTTTGCCTGTGACCTCAGTTCTCTGATGAGTTTAAGAGAGGTTGTTCTAGTTTCTCCAGGTTTTCTCTTGTTATAAATGTGGAAACAGCCCCCTCTTTCCTGCATGCTGTATCTCCAAGCCAAAGTTAAAATGTTTAAGGCACCATTCTCCTGTAGCATAAAATGTGCTCATCATAACATCTGGAACATGGCAGGGGCTCATAAATATAAATCACTCTTTGTTTACTGAACTTGGAAGGATTTTGCCCATTTAAAGCTATTATTTCTAGGAGTGAGAATGTTTGGGGATTCTTCACAATAATATACTGACAAATAGCTTGCAGCAAGATGTTAATTGATAACTTCTGGCAGCAAGGACGGGGGAGGGATGTAATATTTCACTATAAAATAATTTGAAAAAGTTGGTAAAGTGCATTAAATAACTACATAGATTTATTTAATGAAATAATTCTCAGGGCTATTATGCATTATATCTCATGTATGTTGGTGTAGCATACACATAAATTGTGTGTATTTATCATAGAACATCTACTAATAGTTTCTAAAAATACCTAAAATAAAAAAAACTGCCTGTAATCTATTATCAATTATGTACATCTGTGCGATTGAAGGTATTGAATCTCTGAGACAAAATTTTGCTAACTGGCAGCGAGAAAATTGTATGAAATATCAGACATTAAATATATTATTTAAAAATTAGGAAGTACTGATGGTTTTGAGAAGTATCACCCACTAGGGAAGTGTTAGAAAATTCTTCCTGGAACAGTATGTGAACCGTGAACCTCCAGATGTTGAACTGGATTTAGAAAAGGCAAAGGAACCAGAGGTCAAATTGCCAACATCTGTTGGATCATTGAAAAAGCCAGAGAGTTCCTAAAAAACATCTACTTCTGCTTTATTGAGTATGCCAAAGTCTTTGACTGTGTGGATCACAAAAAACTGTGGAAAATTCTTCAAGAGATGGGAATAGCAGACTACCTTACCTGCTTCCTGAGAAATCTGTATGCAAGTCAAGAAGCAACAGTTAGAACTGGACATAGAACAACAGACTGGTTTCATATCAGGAAAGGAGTACATCAAGGCTGTATATTGTCACCCTGCTTATTTAACTTAGATGCAGAGTACATCATGTGAAATGCCAGGCTGGATGAAGCCCAAGCTGGAATCAAGATTGCCGGGAGAAATATCAGTAACCTCATATATGCAGATGACACCATCCTTATGGCAGAAAGTAAAGAAGAGCTAAAGAGCCTCTTGATGAAAGTGAAAGAAGAGAGTGAAAAATTTGGCTTAAAACTCAACTTTCAGAAAACTGAGATGATGGTATCTAGTCCCATCACTTCATGGCAAATAGATGGAGAAACAGTGGAAACAGTGAGAGACTTTATTTTCTGGGGCTCCAAAATCACTGCAGATGGTGACTGTAGCCATGAAATTAAAATATGCTTGCTCCTTGGAAGAAAAGGTATGGCCAACCTAGATAGCATATTGTAAAGCAGAGACATTACTTTGCTGACAAAAGTCCATCTAGTCAAACCTATGGTTTTTCAAGTAGTCATATAGAGATATGAGAATTGGACTAAAAAGAAAGCTGAGCACTAAAGAATTGATGCTTTTGAACTATGGTGTTGGAGAAGACTCTTGAGAGTCCTTTGGACTTCAAGGAGAGCCAACCAGTCTATCCTAAATGAGATTAGTCCTGGATGTTCATTGGAAGGACTGATGCTGAAGCTGAAACTCCACTACTTTAGCCACCTGATGCAAAGAACTGACTTATTATAAAAGTCCCTGATGCTGGGAAAGATTGAAGGTGGGAGGAGAAAGGGATGGCAGAGGATGAGATGGTTGGATGGCATCACTGACTCAATGGACGTGAGTCTGAGCAAACTCTGGAGAGAGTGACAGACAGGGAAGCCTGGTGTGCTGCAGTCCATGGGGTTGCAAAGAGTCGGACACGACTGAGTGACTGAACTGAACTGAAGAATTGGAAGGACTGATGCTGAAGCTGAAACTCCACTACTTTAGCCACCTGATGCAAAGAACTGACTTATTATAAAAGTCCCTGATGCTGGGAAAGATTGAAGGTGGGAGGAGAAAGGGATGGCAGAGGATGAGATGGTTGGATGGCATCACCGATTCAATGAACATGAGTTTGAGCAAGCTCTGGGAGTTGGTGATGGACAGGGAAGCCTGGTATGCTGCAGTCCATGGGCTTGCAAAGAATCATACATTACTGAGTGACTGAACTGCACATAAAATTTATTAATATATGTAGAAGAATCTAGTAAATGGACTGAAGACTTTATAATATATGCACTTTAATTTCTCTTTGAATTATTTTTGTTTAATCATTTACTATTTGTGTTTGCTACGAGATATTCTTACCTTACCTTTGCCTCAAACTATTTTGACTGTAAATCAGTTTCATTCCGTTAGCCCATTAGGACAAGATTGTCAGTTCTACACCCATTTTCCCTTACAGAGTTGCATTTGAGGAGCGGGTGATATATTATGTTCCCTAAAACACAGCCTTATTTTGGCTCATTATTAAATTTAACAACTATTGAGCTTGAAAGTTAGAGGGTTTTAATGGGTACCCTTTGTCACTGTATGGATTAGATTCATGACATAGCTTATGTCTCTGGAGGATGTGTTGAACAAAGTAAGGCAAACAGTTCAATCAGTCTGAACACTTTCTGTATCAGATGCAAATAGAGAGAGAACATGAGTACCCCATGTTTCCTAATCTAGTGGCACCTAATGTCTAATCTGGGTGAGAGTCTCTTGCAGTGTTGTAGTTCTCTCTGCATAAGACAACAAAGGCTGAAATTTCTACTGAAGAAGAGGAAACAAAAACATTTTTAACATATGTCAATGTATGACAAAAACTACTACAATATTGTAATTAGCTTCCAATTAAAATACATAAATTATATATATATAGATAGATAGATTCAAAAATTTAATTGACTAGGGTTTTTGTAAGTTGAAACTGCTTTGTCAAACCAAGAAATTCAGTTTCAAACTGAATTGGAATTTAATGTTAATAACTATATTACCATTGAACATAAATGGCATTACTATTAAGAAACACAATAAAATTCAGTACAGTTCTCATTAATGGTTTTCATTCCTAATCCTAGTTAAAAGTATGGGAATGTACTTGCAAATGTTTCTTATAATAGAAAAAAAAGGTTCAGAAAAGGAACATTGGTTGGTGAACTCAATTTTGTAGCTCTTTACTTCTATTAAACATATTGTCAAGAAAAGCATCCATTGATTTTGATATGGTTCTTGGATGAACAGAAGGTAGAGTTCCAAACTTGCTAGTGAATTTTCAGTAAAACAACTTTAAAAGATATAATCCTAATTTTTTCTTAGTTTTATGAACTTTGGAAAGATAAATGATATTACTGTTCCCTAGTTTCCTCACCTGGTAAAGGGAATTGTGTGAATACTTGATGTAGAATATTTTCACAAGAATTTTTGTTAACTGATTTATTTTGGGAGCCATTTATTTTGATCTGGACCATTATTTGTTTTTCAATTATTGTTAACTATATTAATATTCCCAGTCATCCAATTAGCTTCCTTCGTATAGGCTTCGTTCTCCCTTATGCATCTATTCATTATTAATAAGTTATCATCTGGCCTTGGCAGGCTACATTTTCTTCCTTTTTTTTTTTTTCGCTCCCTTCCAGTACTAGATAAGTTTAAAGTGTGTAGCATAATGGTTTTTATTTTGATGTATGATGAAGTGATTATCATAAATTTAAAGAACATCCATAATCCCACATGGACATAAATATAACAAAATAGAAAAAAAATGTCTTCTTTTGATGAGAATTCTTGGGTTTTGCTCTTGACATTCATATGTAGCATACAGCAGCTCTAATTACATTCATCAAGTTGTACATTACATCTCTACTGTTTATTCATCTTATAACTGGAAGGTTGCACATTTTGACTGCTTGCACCCTATTCCTCTTCTCCTGACATCCCCACCTCTGGTCATCACAAACCGTACCTCTGTCCTATGAATCTGTTTGTCTGTTGGCTTTTGAAGCATAATTGACCTACAGCATTATGTTAATTTTTGTTACACAACATAATGATTTGATATTTGTATATATTTCAAACTGATCAGCCAAATAAGTTAAAATATATCACCCAAAATATTAGATATTACTTAGTTACTGATAATATTCCCCACACTGTACATTTCATGACTCATTTGTTTTGCAACTACAAGTCTGTACTTTTTAATCTCTCACACCAATTCTTTCCCTTTTATTCCTTCTCCCCTCTGTCAACCACTGTTCGTTCTCTGTATTTAAAACTTTATTTCTGTTTACATTTACTCATTTCTATTTTTTTAGGTTCCACATAGAAGTGAAATCATACAGTATTTGTCTTTCACTGTCTAAGACCAAATCTTTTTTTCATCTTGTCTTTGCAGATTACATTTTTGTTGTTTAGCCAAATAAAATCATATTTGTCATTTCCATCCCATCAGTTGGGGCAATTGTAGAGTTGTTACAGATAGCTTGGAGAGCACTCAGTATTTTGGGGAAATTCTTCCCAAATCTCTAGTGATTGCAGTTTGTTCTCTGAAGAATGTTCTAGAAGCCCTGGTTCTGCCCTCTGTCTGTTCCCCAAACCTTCATTAACTCCCCAAACTATTGCTGACATCTGTGTACACTACCATAATAAAATAAGCACTAACTCCAAAATGATAAAGAATGCAATGTAAATGGTCAGTTTTATCCCTCATCTGATTCAGACCCAATGTATTTACATGATTGTATCATTTACCAAATTTTAGAGCAACACTTACTGATTTATTATAAGTTTCCATGTCATCTGGGTGGTAACGCACATGTACTGTCCACATAAACATACATATATGGCATTTGTTCCAGCCCAGGCAGAACCCTCTCAGATCTGAGGGTATTTGTTGGTTTGACTTGTTCCTGTTGTGAAAGCAGAAGAGAAGGAATGAAAGTGAGGTCTGTGGACGACTGGACGCAGAATTGGATGGTGATGTTTCCCCTCCATTCTGTTAGCCATAGCCAACTCACAGACCGAGTCTAGGTTTGAGAAACGAGGGAAAGAATTCACTTTAGATGGGAAAAGCTGCAAGTTACACTGAAAAAGGCTGTAGATACAGAAAGTGTTGCTAACCCTTTTGGCTTCCTAACAGACTCAGTGGTAAAGAATTGACCTGCCCATACAGGTGACATGGATTCCATCCCTGGGTCAAAAGGGTCCTATGGAAAAGGAAATGGCAACCCTCTCCAGTACTCTTGCCTGGGAAACCCCATGGACAGAGGAGCCTGGTGGGCTACAGTCCACGGGGTCAGAAAAGTGTTGGACATGACTTAGTCTGTGCCTCTTGTGGGGTGTCATTCAGTCTGAAGCCACAGAATAAGACCAAGTTGGGTTTAGAAGCAAAGAAAAGTTTATTCTTTGATCAGAGAATGGACTGGTGTGAGCTCTGCTCTAGAGTACAAGCCCTCTGGACAGGCTGTGAGTGGGGCTACCTTCTAGATCTCTCCGAGGATGAGGGGCGGGGTTCTCTTGGGGCTGGCACAGTTGTCCTGCTTCTAGCCCATACAGAACACTGGGAGGGGTGTCTCTGCACATAGCCACTGCTGCCATCTTGGATAGAGTGTCACACACAGTATATGCACACAGTCCTGAGCACAGGTGCTGAAACAGCAGTTTAGCACCAGAAACTCTGAAAGGCTAGAGGTGAGGCTTCTGCACAGCCTCCTGTGAGCCGCTGAAACTAGACTAGGCACAAAGGAAAATAAAAAGGTTACTCTTTATTACCAAGTTTCTATTTTGTTTCCTAGGAATTGTTAATTGCCTTAGTTGGTGACAAAACGGTTATAATTGTAGACTTTGTTTTTCTTGTATGTAATCTACAATTGCAAATGATCTTGCAGTTATAGCTACAGACAATAAGCAAATACTATTTTGTTGATTCTTGGATAGTTATGTTTATGAGGGGGCTAATTTCTTATCCTTATGGTTTGGGAGGAATCTGTAATACCTATTTTGTGAATAAAGATAAGCAGGCAATTAGATTTTTTCATATCCTCATCTTCCCCTGAAGTACAAGTACTAATTACCCCCAATTTCCCTTGTCAGAAAGTTGTGAGTCATCTTGAAAACCTCTTCTAAACACATCCTCTGTATCCAGTCAATCCAAATCCTAATTCCTACCAATTCTACACCAGTGTTTCTGACACTCTATGCTACCCAGATTTCCCTATATTACTGTAAACTAAGTGCATGCTAGCTGGTCTTTGCCATTCTCTTTTACCCCAATCACAAATCACAGTGAGGCAAAGATTTAATATAAATCTTGTGGTCATCCTCTGCTGAAATGCTCTTCAGTGAATTGTCATTAACTTTAGAATAAAAACCAGACAAAATTCTCCACCAAACTTGAGTAAATAATACATGATATAACTGCTCTGTAATTCTGAAACTTAGTTTTTTTTTCCATTTTCTAGAAGTTTCAATCATATTCACCTTATTTCAGTTTCTGAAAGGAACTATTTTTTCCCTCAAGATGATTTTTGCATTTATTCATTGTTCCTTCTTCTCTTGCAATCCAGTTTAGATTCCGTGTGTGTGTATTTTTTTCATTCTCCAAAAGAGGGTTTTTTTTTTTTTTTGGTCTTTGTCTGGTTTCTCTGCATTTCTTGGCAGGGCCTTATATAAATGACAGATGTTTAAATTTTAGCCTTGAAGACCTAGAAAAATAGAATACTTTACTTTCTGATATAATGTTGAAGGGATCTGTCTTTTTAATACACTTTTTAATGCACTCTTTAATGCACTCTTTTATTTCAGAAGGCCTCTGGGCATGGGGTATTATATTTCTTTATAGTTTCTTTATATTTCTACTTAGTGATCTTAATGCTGTAAAATTTAATTTAATTTTACCTTCCATAAAACTCTAAGTTGATGTTATACAACAGAAATCTCTTCTGAGTGGTTAGGAATATTTTACCTGTTGCTTGTGATATTACTATAGAAAAAAGTAAGGAATGAGAGATCTGTATCAAGATTTCACATCCTTCAAGAAATTTTAGGAAGCTTGTTATCTTCAACTGCTTTATCAGCAAGTGTTTTAAATTGGATTCTCTATAACTGTAATTGAGGACATCTATAATCTAAAAATGTTATAGATATTTTAAGCTTTCTTCTGTTATTCCCCTCATCCATCTCTCTTTTTTTCCAAACAATAAAAACCAAGCAACCCTCCTGCAGGCACCTCTGCATTAAATTATATCCTATCTTGTTTACTATTTGTATCTTAAAATAGCAAATTTGAAATCATAAGCATGTTAATATAAAAGGACACAGTCAGCTGTGTTATAGAATTTCTTAATTTTTTTTAAATTTTTTTAATGTCTGATGTTAGGCTGAATGTTCCATAGCCAACTGAACTCAGCTAGCCACAACTGAGATAGAGGGACAGAGATGGAAACCCTAAGATGCTGATTAAAATGAGTTTATAGTGTTTAACAAAAGTGAACCCATATCTTTTTAAATGTCCAGAGAAATCAAGTGAATATTGTAGTGTAGTCTACAGTCAGGGAGCATGATACTTCCAGCTTTGTTTTTTTTTTTTTTTTCTCAATATTGCTTTGGTTATTCCAAGTCTTTAGTGGCCAATAATAAAGTTAAGCTTATTAGCAATATGCAGAGTAGTGGACAGCATGTAGAACCAGTAGATTTCTACACTTTAATAATTGATCAAACAGAGCAAACTTTATTATAAAATTATATGTAGAACAATGATTGTGTGTGCAGTCACTCAGTCATGTCCAACTCTTGTGAACCCATAGACTATAGCCTGCCAGGTTCCCTTGTCAGGAGATTCTCCAGGCAAGAATGCTGGAGTAAGTTTCATTTCCTCCTCCAGTGGATCTTCCCAACTCAGGAATTGAACCTGGGTCTCCTGCATTGCAGGCAGACTCTTTACCAACTGTGCTGTCAGGGAAGCCCTAGAACAATGGTTGGTACACTTCAAAAAAGAGCTAAAAGTATCTATATCAACCCTTCAATCACTCAGGATTAATTTTTAAACAGTAGCTATAATTTGGCACAACTTAATATTTCCACAGAATATATACATGTATATATATATGCATCATTTGTGTGTGCCCTTTGTCTCTCAGTCGTGTCTGACTCTTTGTGACCCCATGCACTGTAGCCCGCCAGGTTTCTCTGTCCATGGGATTCTCCAGGCAAGAATATTGGAGTGGTTAGCCATTTCCTTCTCTAGGGGATCTTCCCAGCTCAGGGATTGAAACCAGGTCTCCTGTATTGCAGGTACATTCTTTAATGACTGAGCCACCTGAGAAGTCCCATATATATGTGTGCATACACACACACACACACACACACAGGGGTGTGTACCAACAATCTGTGTATTTTCATTTCTTTTAAATAGATTTGCAGTTCTTCTAGACTATTAAAATAAATGACTCACTTTTGGTAAACACTTGACCTTTTGGTGGCCTGCTGAGGAAATGATGCACATAAATTTTCATTATCGTGAGTAAAGTGATACCTATTACCCTTTAATAGGTGAATTTTTCTTACCTTAAAATGTGAGTAATCCAGAGTCTCTTTGTGTGCAAAAGTTAATAAATGTTTTAAAAGTATCAAGATTATACTAAATTACAAAAACATTTTATATGTCTTATAAAAAGTCTTAACTTTTTAGCTCAAAGCATTACACAGACTTTGGTCTAACTCACCATTGTACTTCTGCAGGTTCAGTCCTGGACTGTTTAGTTTGTTAGTTGATCATTCATGTGTTCATTCATTTAGCAAGCAATTAAGTGTTGCTGATAACACCATGAACACACAGTTCAAGATTCCAGCCTTTCTATGGCTTCACCCTAGCATCCAGGACACAGTAGTCAGACATGGAACAGAAAGCAGGTTATTAAAGTGTAAAGCAGTAACTGCTAGGCAAAGGGATTGCCTAGTACTATGTGAGATTCCTAGGATTTCTGGAAATTGCAATATTCAACCTGGAACCTTAGGTGGAAATTGGCCTATTTGGGGATTTTTAGAATAATAAGAATTGAAGAAAATGTGCCCAATCAGTTCCTTCAGTTCAGTGGCTCAGTCATGTCAGACTCTTTGTGACTCCATGAATCGCAGCATACCAGTCCTCCGTGTCCATCACCATCTGCCAGAGTTCACTCAAACTCACGTCCATCGAGTCAGGGATGCCATCCAGCCATCTCATCCTCTGTCATCCCCTTCTTCTCCTGCCCCCAGCCCCTCCCAGCATCAAAGTCTTTTTCAATGAGTCAACTCTTAGAATGAGATGGCCAAAGTACTAGAGTTTCAGCTTTAGCGCCATTCCTTCCAAAGAACACCCAGGGCTGATCTTCTTTAGAATAGACTGGTTGAATCTCCTTGCAGTACAAGGAACTCTCAAGAGTCTTCTCCAACACCACAGTTCAAAACCATCAATTCTTCAGTGCTCAGCCTTCTTCACAGTTCAACTCTCACATCCATACATGACCATAGGAAAAACCATAGCCTTGACTAGATGGACCTTTGTTGGCAAAGTAATGTCTCTGCTTTTCAATATGCTATCTAGGTTGGTCATGGCTGCATGCACCATCTGCTGTGATTTTAGAAACCCCAGAAATAAAGTCTGACACTGTTTCCACTGTTTCCCCATCTATTTCCCATAAAGTGATGGGACCAGATGCCATGATCTTAGTTTTCTGAAAGTTGAGCTTTAAGCCAACTTTTTCACTCTCCTCTTTCACTTTTATCAGGAGGCTTTTTAGTTCTTCACTTTCTGCCATAAGGGTGGTATCATTTGCATATCTGAGGTTATTGATATTTCTCCCAGCAATCTTGATTCCAATGGCTGCAATCACCATCTGCAGTAATTTTGGAGCCCCCCAAAATAAAGTCTGACACTGTTTCCACTGTTTCCCCATCTATTTCCCATGGAGCTATGGGACTGGATGCCATGATCTTCGTTTTCTGAATGTTGAGCTTTAAGCCACCTTTTTCACTCTCCTCTTTTACTTTCATCAAGAGGCTTTTTAGCTTCTCTTCACTTTCTGCCATAGGGTGGTGTCATCTGCATATCTGAGGTGATTGATATTTCTCCTGGGAATCCTGATTCCAGCTTGTGTTTCTTCCAGTCCAGCGTTTCTCATGATGTACTCTGCATATAAGTTAAATAATCAGGGTGACAATATACAGCCTTGATGGACTCCTTTTCCTATTTGGAACCAGTCTGTTGTTCCATGTCCAGTTCTAACTGTTGCTTCCTGACCTGCATACAGATTTCTCAAGAGGCAGGTCAGGTGGTCTGGTATTCCTGTCTCTAGTGTGTATATAGGAGGAGATGGCAACCCACTCCAGTATTCTTGCCTGGAGAATCCTGTGGACAGAGGAGCCTGGTTAGGCTGCTGTCCATAGGGTCACACAGAGTTGGGCACAACTGAAGCGACTTAGCATGCATGCATGCATGGAAGAAGGAAATGGCAGCCCACTCCAGTGTTCTTGCCTGGAGAATTCCAGGGACGGAGGAGCCTGGTGGGCTGCCATCTATGGGGTCGCACAGAGTTGGACATGACTGAAGCAACTTAGCAGCAGCAGCAGCAGTGTGTATATGTTAATCCCAAACTCTTTTAATTTATCCCCCATCCCCTCCACAATACGTTGTCTCACAAACACAGAAATGTAACTGTGTGTCTTATAGGTAGAACAGTCCTCGATGTTTCCTGAAATAGTCTCCCTCTGGGTTATAATCCTTGGATTAGCAGGACTAAAATTTTCTATTTCTTCCTTAGATTGACTGTTGATCAACTTTTGTTGATTATGGTGGTGCCCAACCCCTGACATGGCAGCTCAACAGGCAGCTCCTGGGCGGTCAGTATTGCTGACGTCACACCCTCTGTCAGATTGTTCTTTCATTAAAGACTTTGAGTATTTCTTATGCACTAAGCTCTCTGCTGGACACAAGGTACATGGTCCCTCAAACAGGCGTGGTTCCTGCCCTCAGGGAGCCTATGGTCTAGTGAGCAAGCATGTAAAACTAAATCACTAAGTAATCGTCAACTCTCATGCTCTGAAGGAAAAGTATAGGAAACTAGGGGAGCATATCATAGAAGGATCTAGCTTAGATTGGGAAGGGAATTTTCTCAAATCCTCTTTGAGAAAATGTTGTTCAGGTTAAGACCACATCTAGCTATATTAAGAAAGAGGTGTGAGGTGTCAGGCTTCTCAGTGGTAAAGAATCCACCTGCCAGCGCAGGAGACACAGGTTTGATCCCTGGTTGGGAAGATCCCACATGCGAAGGAGCAACTAAGCCCATGAGCCACAACTGCTGAAGCCCGCATGACCTAGAACCTGCATCTGTGATGAGAGAAGCCACTGCAGTGAAAAGCCCCTGCAGGAACGAAGACTCAGACATGTGGGTAAAGAAAGGGAAAGGGCATGATGGGGAGGCTCCTGGGGCTGAAGCAGAGAGGGGAGCATGCTGAGTGGCAGGAATAGCAGGCTGGAGAAGAGGGTGAGGCTGGATTATGCAGGACCTGTGGTCCACCGTGAGACAGTGGCACTCATCCTAAGAACCGTGGAAGCCAAGTACAGAGCTTTGAGCAGGAGATGATGTGAAGTGGTGTCCACTCTAAGGAAATTTCTCAGGCCACCTGGTAAAATGAGGGTGGATGGATGCGGGGAGATTGGCTCAGGGGCAAAGTTGATCCCCCGAGTGATTTGGACTAGGGGTAGCAACAGTAGTTCGAGGCATATATTGGAGGTAGAATCAATGAGGCTTGATGGATGGGAGGTAAGGGAAGGTGAAGAAGCAGGAGGACTTTGGTGACCCTCAGATTTCTTTCCTGGCTGAGTGGGATGCCATTTAATGGGATGGGCGAGACTGGAGGGGAGCAGATGTTAGGAGGGCGTCAAGGATGCAATTTTGGAAACTGAGATGGTAATTTGAAATTTTGAAAATAATTTAGATTGCTTTGAGACTATGAAGTAAGAAGACAACCCAGATCTGAGCCTCAAAGAATTCTTCCATGTGGAGGTTTGTGGAGAAGTCAGAGAGGTAGGAGAAACCCGGGAGAGGAGGTGCTAAGAAAGCCAAGTGACAAGTGCCTTCCAAGGAAGAAGTGACCCACAGTTTTGGGGGCCACTGAGAACTGATGGGGAAGGGATGGCAGGGAGTCCAGTGTACTCAGCTGTGAGGAAGTCAGGTCTCAGCGCAGCCCTGGAGGCAGTGAACAGGGAAGTCAGTCTGGGGTGGGTTGAAAGTGAATGGGAAATAAGCAGGCAAGAATACACAGAAGAACTGTACAAAAAAGATCTTCACGACCCAGACAATCATGATGATGTGATCACTCATCTAGAGCCAGACATCTTGGAATGTGAAGTCAAGTGGGCCTTAGAAAGCATCACTACAAACAAAGCTAGTGAAGGTGATGGAATTCCAATGGAGCTGTTTCAAATCCTGGAAGATGATGCTGTGAAAGTGCTGCACTCAATATGCCAGCAAATTTGGAAAACTCAGCAGTGGCCACGGGACTGGAAAAAGTCAGTTTTCATTCCAATCCCAAAGAAAGGCAATGCCAAAGAATGCTCAAACTACTGCACAATTGCACTCATCTCACATGCTAGTAAAGTAATGCTCAAAATTCTCCAAGCCAGGCTTCAGCTATTGTGAACCATGAACTTCCTGATGTTCAAAATGGTTTTAGAAAAGGCAGAGGAACCAGAGATCAAATTGCCAACATCTGCTGGATCATGGAAAAAACAAGAGAGTTCCAGAAAAACATCTATTTCTGCTTTATTGTCTATGCCAAAGCCTTTGACTGTGTGGATCACAATAAACTGTGGACAATTCTGAAAGAGATGGGAATACCAGGCCACCTGACCTGCCTCTTAAGAAATCTGCATGCAAGTCAGGAGGCAAACAGTTAGAACTGGACATGGAACAACAGACTGGTTCCAAATAGGAAAAGGAGTATATCAAGGCTGTATATTGTCACCCTGCTTATTTATCTTATAGGCAGAGTACATCATGAGAAATGCTGGACTGGAAGAAACACAAGCTGGAATCAGGATTGCTGGGAGAAATATCAATCACCTCAGATATGCAGATGACACCACCCTTATGGCAGAAAGTGAAGAGGAGCTAAAGGGCTTCTCGATGAAGGTGGAAGAGGAGAGTGAAAAAGTTGGCTTAAAGCTCAACATTCAGAAAATGAAGATCATGGCATCAGTCCCATCACTTCATGGGAAATAGATGGGGAAACAGTGGAAATAGTGTCAGACTTTATTTTGGGGGGCTCCAAAATCACTGCAGATGGTGATTGCAGCCATGAAATTAAAAGACGCTTACTCCTTGGAAGAAAAGTTATGACCAACCTAGATAGCATATTCAAAAGCAGAGACATTACTTTGCCAACTAAGGTCCGTCTAGTCAAGGCTATGGTTTTTCCTGTGGTCATGTATGGATGTGAGAGTTGGACTGTGAAGAAGGCTGGGCACCGAGGAACTGATGCTTTTGAACTGTGGTGTTGGAGAAGACTCTTGAGAGTCCCTTGGACTGCAAGGAGATCCAAGCAGTCCATTCTGAAGGAGATCAACCCTGGGATTTCTTTGGAAGGAATGATGCTAAAGCTGAAACTCCAGTACTTTGGCCACCTCATGTGAAGAGTTGACTCATTGGAAAAGACTCTGATGCTGAGAGGGATTGGGGGCAGGAAGAGAAGGGGACGACCGAGGATGAGATGGCTGGATGGCAACACAGACTCGATGGATGTGAGTCTGAGTGAACTCCGAGAGATGGTGATGAACAGAGAGGCCTGCCGTGCTGCAATTCATGGGGTTGCAAAGAGTTGGACACGACTGAGCAACTGAATTGAACTGAACTGAACTGAAGACCAGCACTGGAGAACATGGCTGGGGGCAAGGAAGAGGCGAGAGGGTGGCCAGCCACGTGTCAGTTCTGACAGGAAGAACTCAGGAGATGGAGTTGCTAAGTAGTACAAGTAAACTCTAAGGGGAGAAAAGGGGTGGCACCGTCAAATAGTGACTAAGAACAAACCGCCTGGGTTCAAATCCTGTCACTGCCCCTTATTAACTGTGTAACCTTTGGCAAGTTACATGACACCTTAGATTTTGTTTCTTCATCTGCAAAATGGCGATAAAATAGTAATTGCTTCAGAGGATTGTTTGAGAAGGCTAAAACATATGAAACATTCAAAGTAGTGCCTGGCACATAATCAAGACTGTTTACATGTTTGTTAGTATTATCTTTGAGAGATTGAGGGAGGGGAACAGGATGGGTGCAAAAGAACTCAGGCTTAGAGGTCTACTTTGAGGAAGATGAGCCCATTCGCTTCTGATGGCATCTATGAACCACAAGGCAGCAGCTGAGTACATGTGTGATGAGGGCGTGGGGGCTTGCGGATGGGCAGAGTCAGACAGACATTCCTTCAGCATCTCCCTGCTGCACATAAGGAAGAGTGAGGAGGAGAGGGCATGTTCTCATGGTCCGTGAAGTTGGCTCACTTGATCAGTACCAGGAAGGGCTGGGGCCACAGTCACTTACTGCAAATGAGCTGTTGGCAGCTGGGCCCAGGAACCTCTCCTCTCCACCTTCTGCCCTCGTCCACTCCCTGCTGTGACATGTCTTCCTGGGCTTTTCTGTCTTTGGAATGTAGCTCTTCTTTCTGCAGTTCGAGAGTTCTACTGGTCTTTCCTGTCGGTCGTGCTTAATGATTGGTGGTGCAGCCTTGGCCACTTGAAAGAATTTTTCAGGATTTTGTCATTTAGTGACTTTGTGGAGGGAAAGTACTAGAAATACTCCCTTTCTACCAAAGGTTCTCAACCTTGGTTATACATCTGAATAAACTGGAGAGCTTTAAAAAATTCCCATGCCCAGGTTATATCCCAGATCAGCTGAGTTAGAATCTCCTTGGGTAGGATCCAGACAGTCATAGTTTTTTAAATCTCTCCAAATGATTCCAATGTACAGCAGGCAAAGGAGGCTTTGTTAGCACGCGAGTCCCTCTACTGCTAAATGTCTCCAACAGAGGCATCTAGTTGAGTGCCTCAGTTCATGTAAGCATTACTACTTAGGATTGGTTCAAAATACTGACCTGGCTTCTGTGGTATAAGCTGAGGAAGATCCTAGATATCTTAAAATTCCATGCACACAATGTAGGACTGGGCCCAAGTCCTTTGGGGTGAGGTTTCCCTACCTGGGGTGAGAGTAGCCCGCCTGCTTCACATGCCCCAAAGTCTCTTTAAAAAGGGAAAGCAATGAAACTGTAGAAAGGAACCATTTATTGCATATTCTTATTGCTTTCATTTGTCTATTTATCTCTCTAGCTATGAGATATTAACTAGTCTAGTCAGACTTGTTTTCTTTTGTTGTTTTTTGTTGATCTGTTTAGGTCAAAGAGACTGTTTCAACCAACTGCCAATCAAACAGGACTTGGTAACTTCCGAGTGGCACAGTTATTAATCCATTACTCACTTGGACAAAGAGCTGGCACTCTAGAGAAGTTTGCATTGTGGATCAGGTCTAGCTAAGCCCAACCCATTCATCCAAGACTCTGATGAAAACGGGCACATGAAAAGGCCTAAGGGCTGGACAGTTTGAAAATGAAAACTGGCCAGAGACTGCACTAGTAATCAAGTCTGCTGTTTTTCACAGATTCTCTCAACTGTTTGATCTTATTTTCTCAACTGTGAAATCACAGAACCCTCATGATTGATGGCTTCTGTCTTAGGAAGCTCAACTCTCTATGCAAGCACATGAGGCTATACAATGTGATGCGCGAATCAAAGGCGGCCCTTTTCACCATCCACTTTCCACTTTTTCCAACCTACCTTTAGCTTTTCCCAACCTGCCTTCAACTCTCCCACTCTGCAGCCTAGAACGCCACCATTAATGATATGGAGGGCTCCAGTGTACTACCAAGCAGATCCCTTTAAAATGCAAATCCATATCATGTCCTTTGTGTCTTATTGTGAGTATCATTACTGTGTTCCTTTCTCCTCTGGTGGGATTGATACAAGCGTGAGAAAAGGGCCTAAACAGATGTCTAATATGTGGCCACTAGTTACATTGGCTTCTGAACTCTTGTATTCAAATGGAGTCCAGGTTGAGATGTGCTGTCAGTATAAAATATACCGGATTTCAAAGACTTAATTCGAAAGAACTCATTGATTTTGTAGGTTGATTACAGATATTTTGGAGCTATTGGGCCAAGTCAAATATATTATTAAAATTATTTCACCTGTTACTCATGTTTAAACGTGGCTACTAGAAAATTTAAAATCATATCATATGGCTTGTGCTTGTGGTTTTGTATTTCTTTTGAATGGCGCTGGTTGAAGACCAGACTATTTCATGTGGTCTATATTGGTGATAACCTCAGTTGGCAACTCTCCCCATGGGCCTTTGTATCTCCAGCCTTCCTCCTGCCAGAGGAAAGAATCTTATCTCCCAGAATGTAAGCACTCTTGTTTTACAAATGAGACAATTTCCCCAGAGAGGTCAGAGGAATTACCCATGTCCTGCAGGGGTGCTCAAAGCCCTCCCAAGATACAGAGTAGAAAGAATACTTGAAAGTGAGGCCGGATGACTGTCACCTAAAGGAGACTCAACAAGGTCTGTGTGGTTCGAGAGGGTTTCTTATCCCAGCCTCTGATTACCAGAAAGTATATGAGGCTCCTATTACAAAACTGCCAGGAAGTGAGCCAGCATGTTGAGGCCCTCTGTTTACTACTAATGACTTTAGGGAATTCCCAAATTACCAGATTATTAGTTTGGGGGAACAGGAGAAGTTTTTCTTAGTGGGAAGCCTACTCAGAACCCATTGTGTAAATGTGAAAAGTAAATATTTTATGATAATAGGCTGGAAATGCTCCAACAGTCCTTGACCTCAGCCCCAGCCCAAAGAGCAGGAACTGCTCCTGTCTTACCCAATCGGTAGGATGGCCAGGAAGGAGAGAACAGAGGAGAGTGCAAAGCAGGTGCCGATGAACTTCTCCATGGTGAACTGATAGATCTTATTGTACAGCGTGGACGTCACCACCCCAGTCAGTGTCAGGGACAGCTGCAGGATGACGAACACCTTTCCTGTGGAAGGGACCGAGGTTACCAAGGTTACTGTGCTGTCCCTCCGTGTTCCCCGATAGCTGAGTCTCCGGGAGGCTCTCGGGAGCCCCCTCCCCTTCCCTGACTCGCTCTGTGTTCCCGGCGCATGTTGCCAGGGTTCTGGCCTCCATCCACTTGGTTCTCGCCACGGCCCTTGGGTGGCAGTGCTCTTCTTGACCTTCCCAGTCTCTCCCCTGCTCCTGCTCCCACCCCTTTCGCCCTGGATGGACACTGGTGTGTGCCCAGTGTCTTCAAGGCTGCTGCTGGAGCTCTCTCCTGTGCCTTCTGTCAGTCCAAACCCTGTGCCTCTAACCAAGTGGCTCTGAAACCTCTCAGATTCCTTTCACGCACCATAAGAGGAGCCCTTGATGAGTTTGGACATTGCTGATCGGATGGTTGTGATGGGGATGAGAGCGAACAGCATGATGGCCCGAGCTGGAAAAGAAGCACATGAGAACACGCCTCACTGGAGCCCAGCCTTGGCCAAAGAGTAAATCAGAACAGAAAAACCTCCCTTAGAAGCCGCCTCCCCACCCTGCCCCAGGGCAGGCTGACTCCCTGAGCTCTCGGATGGAGCTGTAGACGCTGCAGACCCATCTTGAAGGTGGCAAGGCACCAGGGACATGGTGACAGGTGGTGAAGGGCATCTTTATTGGCAGAGTTAAGTGGTTTCTAAGGAAATGGAGCTGATGTCATTCAAGGGACTTACAGCTCCTTGCCTCCCGGAGGGAGGTGTCTGCCCTCACCCTACATCATCATTTCTGGGATGCAGTCTCAGTAGCTTTGGCAAGCTGCATCCAGAAACATGTGCCACTAACACAGCTGCTACACCCCACTCTTTCCCTCTAGCCCTGTGCATCATCCTGATGTGGGTGTGTGTGTATGTGTGTGTGTGTGGTGAGGGGGTAGGGTGGGGTGGGAATGGCTAGAAGTGATGGGGAGGGCAGGGGAGAGGTTACTCAGGCTTGCACTTGGCCTGTTTAACTGGGAGCTTGCTAAAAGTAATCTAGCCATTTTGTGAGATGTTTTTCTGAGCCATGTGACCTCAGTCAAAGGGTCACATGGCAAGTCACATGACTACTTAAATGACCTAAAGTGAAAAGTTCTGTTCAAGTTGCAGTCGCCACATTTTAAGGGTTTCATAGCCACACGTGGCTAATGGCTATTGTATTAGGTGGAAACGTTACAGAACATTTCTATCTGGGAAGTTCTATGAGAGCACTGGTCCAGAGTGCTCTGCTTTTGCTTGTCTGTGTCCTCGGAACCTTCATTCTGCTTCCTCGAGGGAATGTATTATATTGGTTGTGGAAGGCATTTATGGGAGATTTTTCTCTCTTTTTGAAAAGCCTGTGCTTGACCTGAAATGATTTTAATGAAAGGACATTTTCAGCTGGATTACTTGAAAATGTTTTATCCCTTTAAAATTGGGGAGATAAACTCAACCCCATCTCTTCCACTCAGGGCCATCCTGAAGCCTCTCCTGACTCCCGGCACCACTGACCATGTCTCCCTTGACTTCCTAGAGCTATGGACCCTGCTCTTATTACATTCCAGATAACACAATACAGCCAAACTCAAGTGCGCATAATCCTGTGTCCCTTGTGCCTCCTAGGTAGCAGACATGTTCTCTGGCGCTGAGCTGAGACAGACCACAGCCCCGCGGGTGTACACCCTGTTACTTAGGGGGTCAGCAGTGTCCTCGCCCTGCCTCCCCAAGAATGCCAGACTCACCAATGTAGAACATGTTGTCTCCTTCACAAAAGCCAAGAGAAGGGCACCTGACGCAAAGGAGACCATTCCAATCATGATCATGGTGGTGTCCTGGAAGTAGCGGGAGAAGACCAGCACGCCCAGGAAGCTGGTGATGAAGATGGTGTACCCCGAAGCCATACCATAGCCCACCTGCACCTGGTTCCAACTCAGAGGCTCCCTCAGCACAAAAAGTGGCATCACGTCCACTGTGCCCACCACTGCCAGGTCATAGATGATGGCGCCCACAAAGAGCAGGGCAATGATGATTTGTTTGGGCTTAGCCATTGCAGGAGTTGGAGGGGGCCCCACCACACTCTGCTTGTCTGTCTGATCAGGATCCAGGGTGTCATACCTGCCGGCAGTGCCAGGCACTATATCCACGGCCTTGCGGGGCTTGGCCTTGGACTCTGGGACCTTCAGCACAAACAGGCTGTACAAAAGGGCACAGGTGGCACAGCTTACGCTGCAGGCGGTCAGCACCAAGCCCTGCTTGGAGTGCCCGACCATCTGCTTGAAGAGATGTCCCGAGGCCATGCTCCCACAGAACCCCGCCAAGCCCAGAATCAGGTCAATCACAATGAGGCGCAGGGAGCGGCGGCCCTCGGAGGAGCTGAGGGATCCCAGGGCCATGACCCCAGACCAGAAGGCGGAGAAGCCCCCGCACAGTCCAGTCAGCGCAGCCCCTGTGTACAGCATCTCCACGGGCCAGTCCAGCAGCACTTTGAGCAGCAGCACCAGGCGGGAGAGCAGGAAGCCCAGCAGAGGCACGCAGATGGAGACCTTGCGGTGGTAGCGGTCGCTGAGCCAGCCCAGCCCGTAGGCCGACAGCAGGGGCGTCAGGCCCATCACCAGCTGGTAGATGATGTAGAAATTGGAGATGGCCCTCTGCTGTTCGTCCTCGAGAGCCCCCCGGGGCGACGGGCTGGAACTGTGATTGGAGAAGGTCGCGACTCCAAAGGACGCTTTCACCACGAGGAGTAACCCCGCTTCGTAGAGGGAGGTGGCCACCTGCGTGGAGGCCACCACAGGCTCGATCCAGGTCCACACCTGGAGGCGAGGCAGGGGGCCCCTCCACGGCCAGATGCTCCCCTGGCACATGATAGGCCCTCTGATGGGGGATGGAGGACTGGCCGGCTGGCGCTGCGGCTGGCTGCTGTTCCCGAGGGCTGGGGTTCCGGGTTCACGCGGGAACCGGGTGAGCTGAGCTGAACCCAGCACAGGGCGCAAGTGACAGCAGCCAAGCGCTGCGGCTGGTGACCTCCCGGACCGCGGCCACTCCTTCCCGGACCAAAAAAGGCCACGCTCCGCCCCGCCGGGGGAGCGGGACTGGCCGCAGCCCAGGGAAGCCACGCTTCTGGGGAGCGCACAGCGAGTCCCGCCGGCGTCACGCTGCTCTGATCCGCAGGTAGCGGGGCGCTCTCTCCCCTGGGGCTTGCCCAGGCCTGGCTTGAGTCCCCAGGGCAGGAAGCAAAATTCTGGCCCTGGAAGGCAGTTTGGAGTAAGCAGTGGGGTGCCTAGGAATCTGCCTGGGATCGGTGAAGGGGAAGGGCAGTGAGGTTTCATTTAAGCAACGGGGACCTACATGCTGTAGGGAGCCCGGGCAGCGTCAGACTTCGAGTGAAGCCAATCGACCAACCCTCAGGAGCGCTAATCTCTCTTTGATTTCAGTCTTGTGGATAAATACCTAGCCGCGGGATTGCTGGGTCATAGGGTAGTTCTGCTTTCATTTTTTTTTTTTTTTTTTTGAGGAAACATCGTTTTCCATTGAAGCTGCCCCACTTTCACAGCAACAGTGCCCATGGGCTCCAGTGTCTCACAGCCTCACCATCACCTCTACATCTATTCTGGTATAGCCATCCTGAGAGGAGTCAGGTGATACCTCATTGTGGTTTTGATTTGCATTACCCCCACAATTAGCGTATCTTTTCATATGCATGTTGGCCATTTGTCTGTCTTCTTTGGAGAAACCTCTGTCCAAAGAATTTTTTTTTTAAATCTAAGTCCTTAGCACATTTTTGTTTTATGACTGAATTGTAGAAATTCTTACACATTTTGGAGATTAACTTCCTATATGATGTGCATTATTTTCTCCTATTCTGTAAATTGCCTTTTGACTCTGTTGCTTTTTTCTTCTGCTGTGCAAAAGCTTTTTAGTATGATGTAGTCCCACTTGTTTATTTTAGGTTCTTGAAGAGAGATTAGCACTCCTGTGCTCAGTGTAGCACTATTCACAATAGCTAAGGTGCACAAGCAACCTAAATGTGTATTAATGGACGAGTGGAAAAAGAGCATGTGGTATGTAAATATAGCTGAATGTTACTTGGCCTTTAAGAAGAAGGTGGTCCAGTGGTTAAGAACCTGCCTTGCAGTGCGAGGAATGAGGGTTAAGTCCCTGTCAGATAACTAAGATCCTGCCTACTGAGGAGCTACTGAGCCTGCGTGTGCCACAAACAGAGGGTCTGGGCGCTGCAACAAGGATCTTGCATGGCCCAGTGAAGAACCTGCATGCCACAACTAAAATTTGATGCAGCCAATAAATAAATATTTTCTTAAAAAGAAATCCTGAGATTTGTGTCAACATGGATCAAACCTGAGGGCATTATGCTAAGTGAAATAAGCCAGTTGTAGGGAGACAAATACTGCATGATTTCCCATATGAGGCATCTCAAATCATCAGAGTAGAACGGTGGTTGCCAGGGATGGGGGTGGAGGGAAGAAGAAATGGGGAATTACTAATCAACAAGCATAAGTTTCAGTTAAGCTAAATACAGAAGAAGCTCCAGAGATCTGCTGTACAACGTTGTATTTATAGTCAATAACATTATACACGTAAAGGTTTGTTAAGAGAGGAGCTCTCATGTTAAGTATTCTTACCGTAATTAAAAAAAACAAAAACCTCAGGAGAAGCTATGCTTAGCCCTTTTTCCATACCAAAGATCTCTCAGAGAAGAGTCCTGCTTTGAGCACCTGAATTAATGGGCCCAGAGCCACGACAGGACCCAGGCCAGCACAGGTCCCAGTCTGGAGGCTTTGGCCTCAAACCGCAGGACTGAGAAAGAGACGGGGAGGTCCCGTCAGCCCGGCATGTCCCTACAGATGCTAAACTGGACTCTGGCAGGGGCAGATTCCACAAAAACAGAGTCACCAGGATCATTTGCTTCTGAGTAAAGTCCCCAGGACCCTCTCTCTTTTCTTTGCAGTTCTTCTTCCATGTCATGGGCTCACTGCCTTGGATAGGTGGAGACGGGTTTCCCTGGCTGCCTAGCCTCCTGTACACACTCCTGCAAAGAGGAACAGGGCAATGGGTGGTGCAGGGGCAAAGGCGCACCACAGACAGCAACGTTTCTTCTTCAGGATCATCCCCAGGGGTGGAAAGGCAGAACTCTCCAGCTCTCTCCCTGTCTGCTTAACCCTGATGCAGCTCGGGCAAACAGGAACCTGAAGTCATACAAGGGAGGATCAGATCTGCACGGAGAGTTTATAAAGTCAAAAGGATAACGTACCTGTGGGAGTAGGGACTAAACTCTAAATGATTTCGTGTAGATGTGGACCCTTTAGACAGTTTTTAGATGAGCTATAATCTCCTCTACCCCTCCCTGTGCTCAGGGCCCTGCATCTAGGTCCAGTCAGCTCTGCCTTCTGCAAAGAGAACATCCCACCTCATCTCTCTTACAAGCCAGGCAGTCCCTCAATACTCCCACGCTGCCCTCTTGCACTCTGTCATGGAGGCCCACCTTGGGAGGTGCTGGTTTCTCCCAACCCATGCCTGGTCTCCCACTCCATTCTTAACCCTGTTCTTCCAGAGGCCACAACAACAAACAAAGCAGTCCGACCAGCCTGTACCTGTAACGGGCAGAGGCTCCAGGGGATGGATAGCTTGTGGAGGAAGATGGTATTCACCCATCAGATATGGCCACCAGAACAACAGCCTGGACCAGATGGATCACTTTAGCGATTTAATCAAGAGGTCTGTCTTTTCTTGGGGCCACAGAACCTAGAAGACAGCCCTAGAGGTCTGGGAGGGTCCATGAGATCTCACTTCTTCCCATACTTTGTGAAACCAGGGAAATCTGAGGGGCCTCTGAGAGGTTCATGCCCAGTCCAGGACACATTTAGTGGGAACTGTGTCATCATGGTGCTAGCCAGCCCTGGGACCTGAATTCTCTGGCCCAGAAATGAACTATTATCAGGGCAATTGACGCCTCTCCCAGTTTAGGCTACTGAGGTTAGCACTGTATCTTCCATCATGCCCCACCCTTCTCTCCATCTCTGAAGCAGGCTATAGCTAAGTGAATGCCCGGCTGTCCTGTGTAGTCTAGGCCACCAGCAGGTACAGCCCTTAAGCCAAGTTGAGGCCTGACCCTGACCCTTTAGTCTCTAGCACAAGGCTTGCATTATTCAACTGCAAAGGTTAAATTCTCATTTTTTTACATTGATAAAGTCACACTATTTGAGAAGAAAGGGACTTATAAAAAGGAGCAGCAACATTTACTGAACCTGTACTATGTACTAAGCAATTTACAGGGGCTTCCCCGTGGCTCAGCGGCAAAGAATCCATCTGCCAATGCAGGAGACAAGAGAGATGTGGGTTTGATCCCTGGGTTGGAGTAGGAAATAGCAACCCACTCCAGTACACTTGCCTGGGAAACTCCATGGACAGAGGAGCCTGGCCGGCTACAGCCCATAGGGTCGCAGAGTCAGACTAAAATGACTGAGCACGCCCAAAGCAATCTACAGGAATAAATTTCATCTGCCATCCCCCACGCCAAAAGTCTGTAAACTAGTTTATCACTCATTTTGTCAGAGGAGAAACTGAGGCCAGAGAGGTGAAGTTATTCACACAAGATCACACAGCTAGGAAGTTGGGGAGCCAGCATTCAGCACTTGTCTTTGAAAGCCTGTAGCTACAGGGGAAATATGGTGACAGGGAATGTTATTTGAGGGCACCCTCCCAACCTGCGCAGGAATGTGGAGAGGGGCAGGAGCACTTAAGTCACAATGAAACCTTTCTTGATCAACAATGTATGTACAAATGGAGGGGACTCAGGTGGATGAAATGTATTGATTGAATGTGTATCCCAGGCACTTCTCAACCAAACAGGACATCTGTTTTCTCAACAGACGGCCTCCAAAGAAAGGAACAGTCAGTCTTTGATTGGAAAATGCCTTGGGTTGTTTAGAAGGTGAAATCCCCAGGCCTGGGTTTCAACTGTGGAGGAGGCGCCAGAGAGTGGGTGGAGCCTCTGTGCCTGAGTCACACAGCTCGCTGCTTTGGAGGAAGGGGGAGTGGCA
>SJYC01020596.1:0-12661 GCA_006408675.1 Madoqua kirkii
AAAAATTGGTCCTCTCCTTAAATAATTTATAGAATAATGATGGGATAGCCATTAATGTATAATTCCATAAAACATGTATATTGATGCCTTTATATATGCTGTTAAATAAATTATCACTGTTCTGAATTTATGTACAAGATCAAAGATGGAATCTGTGATTCAGTCAAGGTACAGGTTAGATCAGAGAACTGAATAAGAATTGATTAGACAAAGAGAAAAATGAATTTTATTTATAATGAATGAGACATATAATTAAGGCCTTGACACTTGCAATATTTGGTGGTTAAGAACCCACCTGCCAATGCAGGAGACCTGAGAGATATGGGTTAAATCACTGGGTCAGGAAGATCCCCTGAGAAGGAAATGGTGACCCACTCCAGTACTCTTGCCTGGAGAATCCCATGGACAGAGGAGCCTTGTGGGCTATGATCCATAGAGTGGATACTAGTGAAGTGACTTAGGATGGATAGAAAGGAATTTCAGAGTGGCTGGAATGCTGAGATAAGAGGAAGAGAGGAATAAAATGCCATTCATATGAAGGGGTAAAACTGTGGAGGACATTAAAAGGATATGTGCATTTTTTATCTTTATCATAATCATAATGAAGAATAACTTCATGCATTTTATGGTGGACATGGACAGAGGGCTGTGTGAATTTATTCATGTATTTCTGTTTTGTTTACAGTAGAAAATGGACTAGAGAAAAATCAGATTAAGTTTCTATGGAAACAATCCAAGGAAGAATCAACGCTAGGTTGGGCTAAATGATGGTAGATAGAAGAACATAAAGTTGAGTTTTATTTGGGATACAGTGATGGAGCTTCACTGTATATAAGATGTGAGGCATGATCAATGAGTGATACTGGCAAAGTTTATCTATAAAGATTGTTCAACTTTATTTTTTTCTCCATAAAATTCTCCAGCTCAAAAGCCAACTTTGGTTGAATTCAGTAATCAAATGTGTCAGTGCCTTCATAAAGGCAACTGAGTATCAGAGCAGAAAAACCATATAGCTCTGCTGACTCTTGACTTGAAATAAATGATTACATACTCATGAGCACTCGATACAGGTCAGTAGCAGTACTTAATTTCTCATTTAATCTCTGAAAATGCTGTTCCATTATCTATACTTATGCCGTAGAATGAACTTCCTCTCCCTTGAAAACCCCAGCTGAAGACAGTCATTTTTAAATAGATTAAGAGGATGAATATAAATGGGATGCACTCATCTTTCAACCATCAAATTCTGTTTTCTGCATCTGTAAAGGTTTTGTCTTCTGTCCTGATTTTATAAATGGAGAAAGTGAAGTTAACCTCTCCCATTATCCCCTCTTCTCTTTCCTTGTGAATGTCAGTTTTGCATTTATTATTATTCTTTCACATAGCAAATTTTTTCACCTTCATCAGATCATGCATATTTGCATAAAGTAACTTTCATCTTTTAAACAGTCTTTCCTTTAATTCCACCTTTTCTCTCAACTATTATTCCTCTATTCCCTTTCCTAAGCAAATCTCAAAAGAATTTTTTTACACTTATTGTCTTCACGTTCTCATTTATCAGTTACTCTTTACCCCATTCCAACCTAATGATGAAAGGGTGATGGTTAAAATAAACAATGACCCATAAAGTGGCAAATCTAAGAGCTACTTTTCTGTTTTCACTTCATTCAATATCTCCACAGTATTTAACATCGCTGATAACAGTCTGTCTTTATGACATACTTGAATCTCTTTGCTACTATGATAGACTCAATAATTGTCCCATCCAAAGATATGTATATCTCAATCCTAGGATTTATGAATATGTTAAATCACGCAGTAAATATGACATTGCTAAAATCACTGCAGATGGTGACTGCAATCATGAAATTAAAAGATGCTTACTCCTTGGAAGAAAAGTTAGGATCAACCTAGATAGCATATTCAAAAGCGGAGAGGTTACTTTGCCAACTAAGGTCCATCTAGTCAAGGCTATGTTTGTTCTAGAAGTCATGTATGGATATGAGAGTTGGACTGTGAAGAAAGCTGAGTGCCAAAGAATTGATGCTTTTGAACTGTGGTGTTGGAGAAGACTCTTGAGAGTCCCTTGGACTGCAAGGAGATCCAATCAGTCCATTCTGAAGGAGATTAGCCCTGGGATTTCTTTGGAAGGAATGATACTGAAGCTGAAACTCCAGTACTTTGGCCACCTCATGCGAAGAGTTGACTCATTGGAAAAGACTCTAATGCTGGGAGGGATTGGGAGCATGAGGAGAAGGAAACAACAGAGGATGAGATGGCTGGATGGCATCACTGACTTGATGGACGTAAGTCTGAGTTAACTCCGGGAGTTGGTGATGGAGAGGGAGGCCTGGCGTGCTGTGATTCATCGGGTCACAAAGCATCGGACACGACTGAGCGACTGAACTGAACTGAACTGAATGTGATTAGGATAAGGATCTTACAATGGGTAAATTCTCTTGGATTAT
This sequence comes from Madoqua kirkii, assembly GCA_006408675.1. Lineage (NCBI taxonomy): Eukaryota > Metazoa > Chordata > Mammalia > Artiodactyla > Bovidae > Madoqua > Madoqua kirkii. Next base: position 2,469 of record SJYC01020596.1, read on the forward strand.
ATGAGTACAGCTGATATAAACATAAATGTCCTTGTAAGAGATTTTCAGGAGAGTCACAGCAGATGTGACCAGAGAAGCAGAGGTCGCAGTGACTGGAGACATGAGTCAATGATGTAGGAAGCCCCTTGAAGCTAGAAAATGAAATAACTTCTTACCTTGAAAGCAGCCCTTGCCACCCATTTAAGTTTGCTTTCATTCAGTTCATATTTATTATGTGCTGAGCATGAGCATGGTGCCTGTAAATCTGAAATAAATGGTATGGACCCTACTGTAGAGGTGTCACAGCCTATATAGGTTGACAAACAGACAAATTAGGGTTACAGTACAGCCAGAATATAGGAAAGCACAGGCTCATATGGAATCACAGAAGAGGTCATGTAAATCAGATGGGGGCAGGAAGCCCACACAGGTTTTTCAGGAGAGGTGATATTTGGATTGATTTTGTAGACAAATAGAAGTTAAGACAACAAGCAAGCAGGGAAGAGAATTTTCCAGCTCTGCTCATCCATGTCAGATTCATCATCTCCAGAAATGTAAAAGAATTAATTTGCATGACTTTAAGGCACTAGTTCAGTTCAGTCACTCAGTTGTGTCCAACTCTTTGCGACCCTATGCATCACAGCATGCCAGGCCTCCCTGTTCATCGTTAACTCCTGGAGTTCACTCAAACTCATGGCCTTCGAGTCAGTGATGCCATCCAGCCATCTCATCCTCTGTCATCCTCTTCTCCTCCTGCCCCCAGTCCCTCCCAGCATCAAGGTATTTTCCAATGAGTCAACTCTTCGCATGAGGAGGCCAAAGTACTGAGTTTCAGCTTTAGCATCATTCCTTCCAAAGAACACCCAGGACTGATCTCCTTCAGAATGGACTGATTGGATCTCCTTGCAGTCCAAGGGACTCTCAAGAGTCTTCTCCAACACCGCAGTTCAAAAGCATAAACTCTTCGGTGCTCAGCTTTCTTCACAGCCCAACTCTCACATCCACACATGACCACTGGCAAAACCATAGCCTCTAGACAGACCTTTGTTGGCAAAGTAATATCTGCTTTTCAGTACGTTATCTAGGTTGGTCATTACTTTCCTTCCAAGGAGTAAACGTCTTAATTTCACGGCTGCAATCACAATCTGCAGTAAGGCACTAAAGTTATGCTAATTTGTTGCAAAAACGATAGGAAGCTAATGTAGTTGCAATTATGACACCTAATGTTCTTTTTATAAAAATCACATTGATCAATCTTTTGCCAGTTCTACTACCTCCTCTTGAAATAAATTTTGGGGCTTGGATTTGAGTCTTTAACTATTCACTGTCTGTGCTTTCCTTCAGTAGTTTAGTTCAGTTGCTCAGTCATGTCTGACTCTTTGTGACCTCATGAACGACAGCACACCAGGCTTCCCTGTCCATCACCAACTCCTGGAACTTTCTCAAACTCATGTCCATCAAGTAGGTGATGCCATGCAACCATTTCATCCTCTGTCATCCCTTTCTCCTCCTGCCTTCCATCTTTCCCAGCATCAGAGTCTTTTTGAATGAGTCAATTCTTCGCATCAAGTGGCCAAAGTACTGGAGTTTCAGCTTCAGCATCAGTCCTTCCAATGAATATTCAGGACCAATTTCCTTTAGGAATGACTGCTTGGATCTCCTTGCAGTCCAAGGGACTCTTAAGAGTCTTCTCCAACACCACATTTCAAAAACATCAATTCCTTGGTGCTCAGCTTTCTTTATATTCCAACTCTCACGTCCATACTTGACTACTGGAAAAGCCATAGCTTTGACTAGATGGACCTTTGTTGGCAATGTAATATCTCGCATTTTAATATGCTGTCTAGTTTGGCCATAGCTTTTCTTCCAAGGAGCAAGCATCTTTTAATTTCATGGCTGCAGTCACCTTCTGCAGTGATTTTGGTGCCCAAGGAAATATATCTGTCACTGTTTCCATTGTTTCCCCATCTATTTGCCTATTTGCCATGAAGTGGTGGGACCAAATGGCATGATCTTAGTTTTTTGAATGTTGAGTTTTAAGCCAATTTTTTTCCCTCACTCTCATCTTTCAGTTTCACCAAGAGGCTCTTTAGTTCCTCTTCACTTGCTGCCAAAAGTGTGGTCTCATCTACATATCTGAGGGTATTGATATTTCTCCCGGCAATCTTGATTCCAGCTTCTGCTGTATAGTGTTTCCGTGACTTTAAATACATTCTACATGCAGGTGACTCTCCATCAGCAGCTTCTCATTTAATCTTGAGGCTGAATTCAAACTGATTACTTAAAGTTTCTATGTCCAACAGGTTCATCAAAGTCCCCATGGCCAATATGAAAGTAGCTTAACTTTCTCGTTCCTTGCAAATAGCACTAACATCTTTCCACAGACTCATGATAATTCTCTAGTTAGTATGCTACATGCAATTTGAAATCAAGTATCCTACAAGATATATCCAAATCTGTCTACATTCTCCATTTCTATCACCAGTTGAGTGTTAGTTGCTCAGTTGTGTTGGACTTTTTGCAGCACCATGGACTGTAGCCTGTCAGTCTCCTCTGTCCATGGGATACTCCTGGTAGGAATACTGGAGTGGGTGGCCAGTCCCTTCTCCAGGGGATCTTCTCAACCCGGGATTGAATTGGGGATCTCCTGCATTGCAGGCAGATACTTTATAATCTGAGTCACCAGGGAAACCCACCATTCTTACTGCAAATTATGAAGCTCTCATCCCAATTATATGTTTTGCATTTTTCTTTTTTTTCCTTATTTTTTCTGCAATCCAGTTGTCAAAAAGGGATTTTAAAGATTAAACAGAATAATATTACTTCTAGAAGTAAAACCCTTTCATTGTTTTCTATTTACCTTATCATTAAACCAAGTTTTTTCACTATTGACTATAAGGTCCTACAAAGTTTCACTTTAAACACCGAATGACAAGATTGTAGAAGATGATGCTGGAAATGCAGGCATCACATGAGGGGTCCTTGATCCCTTATTAAAGAATTTGAGCTTTTATCTTGTGGTTGAAAATTTAGTCATAAAAGAACTTAACAGAACTGATGTCAGATTAGCCTTTTTGAATGACTGTGATGTTGATAAGAAGAATTACTGAAATGAGAAAATATTAATAATCAAATTCCATGGAATCTGATGGGGACAGTGAGACCAACAGGTGGAAGCTTATAGATGCCCAGTGAGCTCAACCATTTTCTTGTCCTAATATTGCTCCTCAAAGTTATATGTCCTCTTATTTGTACATCTGGGAAGTTAGAGTTCAAAATAACCCTAATGGTAACTAGATGATACATTTATTTTATAAATGAGAAAACTAGATATTGAGGAGTTAGGAGGCATTCCTAAAACTGTGCACCTACAGTAAAGACAGGTGCAATTTTGTAATTGTACATGTATATGTATAATTTTATGTGTCTATAATTTTATTGCTCATTAGAGTATATAAGACTCATTTATATCTTATAAAATTTTTTAACATCCTGAGATAACAATTAAACAGTTATTATTTTCCTCATTATTAGGAGAGGTAAGTAAAGTCAAGAATCTTGCCTAAGTGATTAAGCAAATAGCAGAAGTAAAAAACTAGATTTAGCCTTCCAGATTTTTATTCTTTTTCATTTTCTACAGTACTGTGTGACAAGTGCCACCATACTCCAAATATCAGATGTGATTTCAGTCTCCTTCTCAACCTTAGAAGGAACCCCAAAGATCTCAAGAAAGACACCCTAAAAACAGGAAGGAAAGAACTAGGCTCATTAACTCATGTTTTACTGATGTGGAAGCATATTTTGCATTACAATTAAACTCAAATGTCACTACTTCATTTAACATTTTCTCTTCAGGCAGGAAATTTAAATGTCTATTAATGATATAATAAAAAAGAACAATAGCTTTTATGTTTAATAAGTACTATCTATGATATTTTATTTATATAGTATTATGCTTTCCATTTTAAGCTCTCAGATATAAAACAATTCTCATTTATATTAGTATTCCTCAGATAGTCTTTTAAGAGAGGAGTCCTAGGGAGATTGGAATCAGTCCTCAGATCTTGAATACCAGGTACAGTCAGTGCAGCAGAGCGCACATCAGCTGCTTTAAACTGGCTCGGCAGTGAAGTGCCTGATTAGCATTGTGGGGTTTTAGGAGAGTTTTTTCTCTGCCTTCTAAGAAAAAAAAAAGTTCCTTGATCATTTATTCAGGATTATTTATTCAGAAGCAGTTAATCATAGTGAGTTGGAACAGAGATTCTCGCAAAACCTCTTCTGCAGCTTTCTAGCCACATAACGCTGGATAGGTATTTGTGTGACTCAGTTTTCTCATCTCGAGCCCTCCTCTTGGGGCAGTTGTATTAAATGAACAAGCAGATTTTATAAGACATTTAACATGAAAATATGGATTTACAAAGCACCTAGGAAATATGTTAGCTATATTATCTTTTGTAAAAGAATTAAAGCAGACATAATAGAGGTGTGACCCTCCCCTTTTCCCACAACTCAAGCCTTCTTTTTGTTTATCTGGTGTTTTGCTACCTATACCTCCCTGAACCTTGAGGAACAGACAAACTACAAGGCTTATAAAAACAACTCTCAAAGGAACTGTTTCTGGATGGCACCAATAATCCCAGGCACGCACAGGGCACAAAGCAATCTGAACATTTCCAGCACTTACAGACAAGGGACACTGCAGCCTGCTTCAAAGCATAATGAAACATATTCTCACTTTCGCCCAATAAAACTTCAAACATGCTTTGCCTCAGGAAATTACCTGGTCTTTTCCTGCTTTTCGATGTATATCAGGTCAATTACCCATTAAGCTCAATTTGAGTAACAGAAGATATCTTTCTTCTTGACATCTTCCATGAGAAAGTACACTGAAAGTAGGCATTTCAATTATTTTCTTCACTCTTATACCCCCAGTCCCTGGAACACTGGTTAGCATACAGAATATGCTCACTTTTTGTTCACTGAATGAAGGGACGAATATGTACATTGTGTCAGGAAATTAGGTAGTCAGTGGTGATATAATAATCAACAAGGCTAATAAAGCCTTTCTTTCAAGGATTTTACCTCTAGTCAGGTAGACAGCCAATTGCTAGCCCTAATGGTAAGGGCTTCAGTTGCAATCATCTACCATTAGGGGTGTGTGTGTCTGTGTGTGTGTGTGAGTGTGTGTGAGAGAGAGAGAGAGAGAGAGAGAGGGAGGGAGATTGTAAAGTATACTCACTGCCTAAGGATGCTGTCCACTGCCCAAGTCACATGCCCACAAGAGTCTGATTGTGTAGGAGACATCATTATAAAATCTCACAAACATATCATATGAGCTTATATGGAATTGTGGAAGACATCACATCTTAGAAAGGATACAAATAAAAAATATACACAGGAATAGCATACAAAAACCATTAACAAACCATTTGAGTGTGAAGCATGAGTAGTAATCAAAGAACAAAGAGAAGAACCAAGAGAAAGATATTCCAAGCAGATGCAGTAATAACATGGCAAATTATCACCTCTTTCTCACCACTTAGCTGGATTGTCTTGAAACAACAGAGAGATTGGAAAATCATGTTCATTTGACAGAAAATAGACCACGTATAATGAGGGAGAGAGAGGAGGTGAGAGGTAAGAAGCTTCTAGAACTTAAATGCATTATATTCCATGTTAAGTAGTTCAGGCTTAAAATTCATTGCAAAATGCAAAACAAAAATCCAAAACAAAAAGAGCACAAAAAACTGAATATTTAAAGGTGCACAATTGTTGGATTTTTTTCTTTTGAAAACTAATCAGGGCTGCAGTGCAGAAAATGGATTTTAATTGGAAAAAGCTGAGGCAAAGAGAACAATTAGGAAGTTTGTAAAAAATTCATGATGCTGAAATAGAGTAGAAATATAAATAAAAGAGAGGGAATGGGTAGATTCAAGAGTTATTTAGGAGATACAATTGACAAAAAGCTTTTAAAATATTTTGACCACTGGCTAAAATAGAAAATATGTTTAGTGTCACTTGTCATTATACCCACACACACACTCTAACACACTCACACATATGCACATACATATATCTGAAAAGTATGGTTTCAGAGAATACTATGCACTATTGGTTCTGACATTTTCTTTTTCCTTTTTTATTAAAAATATTATTTTATGTTGATGTATGGCAGAAACCAACACAATATTGGAAAACAACTATTCTTCAATTAAAATAAATAAATAAGAAATGCATTATTTTATTAATTAACAAGATCAATCTTTTTTAATGTTAAGCAACATTAAATTAGGGCATGGTCTGTGTTGGCCAGGGGAAAATTTGTTTTAACAGGCTGAAAACAGTGGAGTAGAGAGGGTTTTAGGGATGGTTCCATTTTTGTTAGTGTAAACTGAAACAGTAGCACTAAAGAGAGAGATTTTTCAAATGATAAAACAGGGCGGAACATGCCATGAAACTAGAGGAGATGACTTGAAAACAAGAGTGTCCCTAGTAGTGCCCTATGAACTTTAAGGCCAGAGCCTTTAGTTGTTCCCACAAGGTTCTATTCAACCTCTTCTCTTTCTTACAAACTAATTCTAGACACTTAGTCCTTTGTAGTTATCCTTCAGGTCATGTAGCACAGAGAAGGTCACTAAGCAGAGATGTCAAAATTTTTGATTGGCTCATTTGTCATCCTACTTGTCCACTACCTATAGGTATCTGTGTATGATATATCCAATATAATCGTGTGTATCAATTATATAAATGCAAATTTGTACATATATCCATATATCATATGTGCACATATCAGTATGTTGTATTTATTAACTGATTTTATTTTTAGCATAAGATTTTTTTTTAAACAAAGATCAATGGCACCCCACCCTAGTACTCTTGCCTGGAAAATTCCATGGGCGGAGGAGCCTGGTAGGCTTCAGTCCATGGGGACGTGAAGAGTCGGACATGACTGTGCGACTTCCCTTTCACTTTTCACTTTCATGCATTGGAGAAGGAAATGGCAACCCACTCCAGTGTTCTTACCTGGAGAATCCCAGGGATGGGGGAATCTGGTGGGCTTCCGTCTGTGGGGTCGCACAGAGTCGGGCACGACTGACGCGACTTAGCAGTAGCAGCAGCAGGATAGTTTTAGGTTCACAGCAAACTTGAGAGTAAGTTGCAGAGATTTCCCATATACCCCCCCTACCCCCACACATGCATAGTCTCCCCCATTATCAACACCCCCAACAGTTGCTACATTTGCTATAGTTGATGAACCTATGGTTACACATCATAATCACCCAGAGTCCTTAGTTTATATTATGGTTCAGTCTTGGTGTAGTACATTTGATGTGTTTGGACAAATGTATAATGACATGTATCCACCATTATAGCATTATACAGAATGTTTCCACTGCCCTAAAAATCCTCTGTGCTCCACTTGCCTATTCACTCTTCTACTTTACCTCACATCTTCTGGCAACTACTGATCTTTTTACTGTGCCCATAGTTTTGCCGTTTTTCAGTTCAATTCAGTTGCTCTGTCATGTTTGACTCTTTGCGACCCCATGGACTGCAACACACCAGGCTTCCCTGTCCTTTACCAGTAGCTGGAGCTTGCTCAAGCTCATGTCCATTGAGTCAGTGATGCCATCCAACCATCTCATCCTCTGTCGTCCCTTTTTCCTCCTTCCTTCAATCTTTCCCAGTATCAGGGTCTTTTCCAGTGAGAGAGTTCTTCGCATTAGGTGGCCAAAGTATTGGAGCTTCAGCTTCAGCATCAGTCCTTCCAATGAATATTCAGGACTGATTTCCTTCAGGATTGACTAGTTTGATCTCCTTGCAGTCCAAAAGACTCTCAAGAGTCTTCTCCAAGTCCACAGTTCAAAAGCATCAATTCTTCAGCACTCAGCTTTCTTTATAGTCCAACTCTCACATCCATATTTGACTACTGGAAAAAACATAGCTTAGACAGACATTTGTTGCCTTTTCTAGAATGTCTTATAGTTGGAATCGTACAATAAATAGTCTTTACCAATATGACTTCCTTCACTTAGAGTTCCTTCATGTCTTTTCGTTGCTGTATGACTCATTTTTTCATCTTCCTTTCTTCCTCCCTTGATCTCTTCATAATATTCCAGAGCCTGAATTTATCACAGTTTACTTTTCTAGTCACCCACTAAAGGACCTTGTGGTTATTTCTAAGTTTTGGCAATTATGAAGAAACCTGCTATAAATATCTGCATGCAGGAGTTTCTGTGGACATATATTTTAACTCCTTTGGAATGTGATACATAGGGTATATGGCAAGAGCATGTGTAATTTTGTAAGAAACCTCAAAACTGTATTCCAAAGTGGCTGTACCGTTTTGCATTCCCACCTTGTTTTACACCCTCACCAGCATTTTGTGGTGTCAGTGTTTTTGATTTTTAGCCATTCTCAAACATGTAGAGTGGTATTTTTTTGCTGTTTTAATTTGCATTTCCCTGATGACATACAATGTAGAGTATCTTTTCATATTTTTATTTGCAATCTGTATATCTTTTTTTAATGTGTCCAAGTCTTCAGCCAGTTTTTAAGTGGGCATTTTTATCCCCTTATTTTCAAGTTTTAAGACTTCTTTATATATTTTGGAGAATGATCCTGTATGAGATGTATCTCTTGTATATATTTCTCCCAGTCTGTGATTTGCCTTCTTATTCCCTTGAAATTGTCTTTTACAAAGTAGAAGTTTCTAATTTTAATAAAGTTCAGCTAATTAATTACTTCTTTCATAAATCATGGCTACCATATTATATCTAAATATTTATCACAAAAATCTGTGGTCATCTAGATTTTCTCCTTTGTTATATAAAAGTTTTATAGTTTTATGTTTTACATTTAAGTTTGTGATTCATTGTGAATCTTGTGAAGCCTGTAAGTCTATGTCTAAGTTTATATGTGTGTGTGTATGCTGCTAAGTCGCTTCAGTCGTGTCCAACTCTGTGCAGCCCCAGAGATGGCAGTCACCAGGCTCCGCCATTCCTGGGATTCTCCAGGCAAGAACACTGGAGTGGGTTGCCATTTCCTTCTCTAATGCATGAAAGTGAAAAGTGAAAGTGACATCGCTTAGTCATGTCCGACTCTTCGCAACCCCATAGAATTTTCCAGGCAAGAGTACTGGAGTGGGTTGCCATTGCTTTCTCCAAATGTGTGTATACTCAAATGTATATCACCATTTTCAACAAATGGTGATAGAAAAACTATCTTTGCTCCATAAAGGCTTTGTCCTTTCTTTATTCATTTGTCAAAGATCAGTTGACTGTATACACAGATGTCCATTTCTGAGTGCTCTATTCTGTTACTTTGATCAATTTGTCTGACTTTTGGCCAATATCACGCTCTTGATTACTATAGCTCTATGATAAGTCTGAAAGTTGGATAGTGTTAGTCTTCCAATTTTGTTTTATTTTTCAATTCTGTGCTGGTTTTTCTGCCTATTTTGCTTTTCCGTATAAACTTCAGAATCATTTTGTTGCTATCCACAAAATAACTTGCTTGGAGTTTGAGACTGCATTGAATGTGTGGCTCAAGTTAGAAAGAAGTGACATGCTGAAAATATTGAACCCTGCTATCCATAAAAATGAAATCTCTCTCCATTTTGGGGTGTTCATTTTTATTTCATTCATTAGTTTTATAATTTTTCTCATGTAAAACTTGTATATATTTAGTCAGATTTATACCTGCATGTTTTATTTTTGTGGATGCACATGTAAATGGCATTGTGTCTTTAATTTTAAATCCTTCTTGTTCATTGATGGTATTGGCTTTTGCATATTAACCTTGTAATCTGCATCCTTGCTGTAACTGCTTTTCAGTTGAAACAGACTTTTCTTTTTTTTTTTACCAGACTATTTTAGACTTTCTGCATGGACAGTCATGTCATCTGAGATTCTTACCTCCTTTCTTACATACTTGTCTTTATCTTATTGCATGAGCTAAAATTCCCAGGATACTGTTGGAAAGGAATGGTGAGAGAAATCACCCTTGCTTTATACCTGTTCTTAGTAGGAATGTTTCAAGTTTCTCACCATTAACTATGATGTTAGCTGCAGGTTTTTGTAGATATCCTTTATCAAGTTGAAGTTCCCCTCTATTCCTAGTTTACGTGAGTTTTGTTTTTTTAATCATGAATATGTGTAGAATTCTACACTTATTACAGTTATTGATCATATGATTCTTTTCAGCTGTTATGT
>SJYC01020597.1:0-12019 GCA_006408675.1 Madoqua kirkii
TGTCCAACTCTGTGCAGCCCCAGAGATGGCAGTCACCAGGCTCCGCCATTCCTGGGATTCTCCAGGCAAGAACACTGGAGTGGGTTGCCACTTCCTTCTCTAATGCATGAAAGTGAAAAGTGAAAGTGACATCGCTTAGTCATGTCCGACTCTTCGCAACCCCATAGAATTTTCCAGGCAAGAGTACTGGAGTGGGTTGCCATTGCTTTCTCCAAATGTGTGTATACTCAAATGTATATCACCATTTTCAACAAATGGTGATAGAAAAACTATCTTTGCTCCATAAAGGCTTTGTCCTTTCTTTATTCATTTGTCAAAGATCAGTGACTGTATACACAGATGTCCATTTCTGAGTGCTCTATTCTGTTACTTTGATCAATTTGTCTGACTTTTGGCCAATATCACGCTCTTGATTACTATAGCTCTATGATAAGTCTGAAAGTTGGATAGTGTTAGTCTTCCAATTTTGTTTTATTTTTCAATTCTGTGCTGGTTTTTCTGCCTATTTTGCTTTTCCGTATAAACTTCAGAATCATTTTGTTGCTATCCACAAAATAACTTGCTTGGAGTTTGAGACTGCATTGAATGTGTGGCTCAAGTTAGAAAGAAGTGACATGCTGAAAATATTGAACCCTGCTATCCATAAAAATGAAATCTCTCTCCATTTTGGGGTGTTCATTTTTATTTCATTCATTAGTTTTATAATTTTTCTCATGTAAAACTTGTATATATTTAGTCAGATTTATACCTGCATGTTTTATTTTTGTGGATGCACATGTAAATGGCATTGTGTCTTTAATTTTAAATCCTTCTTGTTCATTGATGGTATTGGCTTTTGCATATTAACCTTGTAATCTGCATCCTTGCTGTAACTGCTTTTCAGTTGAAACAGACTTTTCTTTTTTTTTTTACCAGACTATTTTAGACTTTCTGCATGGACAGTCATGTCATCTGAGATTCTTACCTCCTTTCTTACATACTTGTCTTTATCTTATTGCATGAGCTAAAATTCCCAGGATACTGTTGGAAAGGAATGGTGAGAGAAATCACCCTTGCTTTATACCTGTTCTTAGTAGGAATGTTTCAAGTTTCTCACCATTAACTATGATGTTAGCTGCAGGTTTTTGTAGATATCCTTTATCAAGTTGAAGTTCCCCTCTATTCCTAGTTTACGTGAGTTTTGTTTTTTTAATCATGAATATGTGTAGAATTCTACACTTATTACAGTTATTGATCATATGATTCTTTTCAGCTGTTATGTCTCTTTTATCTTTGAAATACTAATTATTATCCACTCAATTAATTACATGACCCAATATGTGGTCATATATATTTTTTTAAATCATCCCTATGTGATTTCATTGTTGACTGGATATGATGATTTGATAAGCAGAAATACAGAGTGAGAGAAAACTTTCCTGAGATACTTCTGTAGATGACAGAAACTTTTTTTTCTTTTCAAAAAGAGAGAAAGCTCAGATTTAGAGTTGTGTGTCTATCCTTTGTTGTCTGTGAGATTTTTATTGGAGGTATCTAGGTCATGGTTATATACTGTTCTGGAATTTGCAGGAAATCTTTGGACTAGACAAGGTTCCACATTAGTAGCCTATGAATTAAGACTCTCTGAGTTCAAATTCGGACCAGAGCACTTAACAGGTGTCAAGCAATGGGTAAATTAATTTTATCTTTCTAAGCCTTTTTTTCTTCATATGTATAGTGGAGTAATATCAAAATGAGTGGTTTTCAGAATTGGATTGAAATGATGCCTGTTGGGTGTTTAAGACATAATTGGTACATGTAAAGTGCTCTATATTATTATTACCATTTTTCTTTCTACTATTTCTAAGAGTCACTGTCTGCAGTGTAGATTAGCAGTGGGGAGACTACTTCTTTCCCTGTGAAGGATAATTGAGTGCCAGGCATGTTTTCAAAATACCCCTGCTTATGTAACCTGATCACAATTGATTGTTAATACCTGACTGCAGCATTGTTAAGGAATGAATCTCAATCACTAAGGGATTTTTCTACTTTACCCTTGTGTATCTGACAAAGAAACTTGAATAGTGGTACTTCAGGAATATATAATTAATGGTAGCTTAAATAAAAGAGTTGCTATTTTTCACACAAGTTTATAGGTAGGAGTTACTTAAGTTGTTTAGCAATACAACCTTGTACACAGTCTTGGCCTTTCTGCTCTGCCATCCTTAGCTTGTTGGCTTTAGTCATTATATTGTTGCCTGATGGCTACTGTAGTTTGAAATGTGTTATCGGCTTTCAAATAAGTCAGAGAGATGAATAGGAAAGATCATATAACAGCTTTCATTCTGTTCTTAGGAAAGCAAGCATTTTCCTAGAACACTATGAAGACACTTCTATCTGACTTGGTCCAAATTGGACACATTTCACTATACAGAAATTTAGAAAACAGGAAAGCTGCTATGGTGACTAGCTTTAACAGTGGTTCCAACTTTGGCAAGGCATTAGAATCATCAGGAGAGCTTTAAAATGCTGATTCCAGGGTTCACTTAATTAAATCTTGAGCTAGGCTTATTGGCACCTAAACAGAGTAAGGGTCTTGTTTCAGTGTCCCGTTTTTGCAGATGATGCCCCTTGGAATTCTGTGGCAAAGAAATTGCATAATAACTTAGAAATCCCTACTGTTAGTAAGAGGTAAAGGGATAGGGTAAAATACTCTTTGAGCTATTAACTGTATTTGCCTTTAGTGGCTAATACAAACCCTGGCACATAGAGCCTGTTTAATCAGATGGCTGGATGAGATCCCAGAAATGACAGGGACCAATTCCTATATCCATTGCTTAATGAATTTGGCTGAGGAATATATGATCTTAAGAGAGATTTTTTTTTCATAAGGGTATACCCCTTTATCACATGTTTTTAAATAGGTTTTTAATAAATATTTTATTACTTGAGAAATTTTAGATACCTTACATTATTTTTTAAAAATCAAGCCAGGAGTTGTGTTCATCCACAATGGAAAGGTGAATGGAAATGTAACAACTTATCCATGGCCAGTGAAGATTGGCCAGTCAGTTATATGAGGAGGAAAAGCAGGTTTGGGAAAACTCCTATGACAAATCAACTTGTAGAGGATGGACAGAGGGAAAGAAGGCTGAGAAGTGGCGAGAGATCACAAAAGAGCAACATCCCTAAAGAAATGCAATGCCAACCTTGCTGCTGACAGCTTACAACTGTAAGAACATCAGGTTTATCTAGCAACCAGAATATCAGTGGGTGATTTATGCTACAGCAGTTATAGTGAAGCACTTCTGGATAGAGTTAGAGAGTGGCTAGGTGAATGAGAATTAACTGACGAAATGAAAAATGTAGGGTTCAGAATTCTTTCAAGATTGTTATTGAATATATATGAAGGGAAGGAAGTGATAAAGAATGATAGTGAGGTGGCTGGAGGAAAATGTGTGTTGGGAGGATTTTTATTCTTGAAGATGTGAGATTATTTAAATGGTGATAAGAATGTGCAAAAAGAAAGGACCAAGGTGTACAGATAGGAAAGGGAATAATATATAAAGGGTAAGGCTCCTGAGGAGAGGAAGGCATGAGAATGTAATCTTTACAGAGGTCTGCTTTCAAGGGTGGCCCGTGGTTGGCATCCAAAAGTGTGGATTTCAGATTTTTCAAATTTATGCACAGAAGGGCTCACTGAGACTAAACTCTCAGTGCACAAAAAGTATGTTTTGTGCTGATCATCTGCATTCCTCCTGGGAATCTAGGATCTTGGTGTGTGCTAGGCAGAATGTGCCTGCCTGAGTGATGCCTCCAGTAAACCCATTGGTATTGAGACCCTGTTGGATCACATGGCACACATGTCCCCACTGCTCATTAAGGGGATTCAGGTGTACTGTGTAACTCTTCTAAGAAGACTCTCGGCACTTGTGCCCAGTTACTCTGGACTTCACCTCGTTTACTTTTTCCCTTTGCTAGTTTTGCTCTGTATACATTCCTCTGTAATAAATTATAACCTGAACACAATTATGTGCTGAGTCTTGTGAGCCCATCTCATGAATTGTTGAAACCTGGGGTGGTCTAAGGGAGCCCTGATACAACACGAGATGGGAGGCACAGGTTGTGGTAGAAGATGAAGATACCTGTTCCACTGTGAGTGGTGAACAGGGAGAGGGTCTGGAGGACAGATTTTATTAAAAGAAAGCTGAGGTATTTGTTTTGACTAGCTACTTGATGAAAGGGAATGAAGAAACTTTAGAATAAGACATTTGAAAAAAGAAAGTAGGCTAAAATAATCTGTTTAGATTGAGAGATCTAATTAGAAAAATCTAAATAGATTGCCAATGAGTACTTGTAGCCTGGCTTCCTGTGATACTGTGAATTTATAAGAAAGTAGTTCTGTGTGTGTGTGTGTGTGTGTGTGTGTGTGTGTGTGTGCGCGCGCGCGTGCGCACATGTGCACATACACTAATCTAGCAGTTCTGAGAATCCATGGCAGCTCAGAGGAGTTGTGGTTGAATTGTGTCAAGGTCAGTTCTTTACTAAGTATTTGCCATGTCATGATGGTCAGGACATTTATAATAAAATAATTTATGGGCATTTCTAGGAATGAAAATAGATCAAGGAAGGGTCTTACAATTTTGCAGGTATATAGAAAAAGTGATGTCCTTATGAGAAAGACTAAAATAAATTACAGAAAAACTACGAGTAAGAAAGGCTGTGAGCAGTCCCAAGATGGCAGATAAATAGGATGGGGAGACCACTTTCTTCCCCACAAATTCATCAAAAGATCATTTTGATGCTGAGCAACTTCCACAAAAAAAACTTTTGAACACTGGTGGAGGACACCAGGCACCCAGAAAGGCAGTCCATTCTCTTTGGAAGGAGTTGGGACAAAATATAAAAGACAAAAAGAGAGGAAAAAGGAGTTAGAGACCTGGGGAGGGAGTCATGAAAGAGGAGAAGTTTCCATACAGTAGGAAGCCCTCTCATAGGTGGATCTGTGGGGAGTTTTGGAAACTCAGAGGGCAACATAACCAGGAGAAAGGAGGAGGAGGAGAAGGAGGAGGAGGAGGAAGAGGAGGAAGAGGAAGAGGAGGAGGAGGAAGAGGAAGAGGAAGAGGAAGAAGAAACAAACAACAGAATACATGCCTATTGCAACTGCCAGCAGAGAAGTAGCCCAGATGCTCGCATCTGCCAGTGAGTGAGAGCTGGACAGTGAGGTGCAGGCTGCATCATCAGTGCTTAGGGGAGGGGCTGGGTCTGAATGCCCCGAGGACAATCTGAGGGACCTGACATGAGATAGCAAATCAAAGAGAGGAAAAAAATAAATAAAAACTTTGCCATGAAAGGCTCTAACCGAATGCACAACCTGGCCTGTTCATGGAGAAAAGGATGGAGTGAATACAAAAGGAGAGCTAGCTGGCTGTGTACAGGCCCCTTCCCGTACCCCCAACCCAACACTGAGGGGCAGGTGTGTGACAGCCAGAGCCGAGGCAAGGGGCTGCTCCAGTCTTGGCCCCAGAGATGGCATCTCCCACCAAACTGTTAGCAGGCTCCCAGCCGCTAACCACGTCTTCCTAAGATCTGGAATGATTGACATCCATCAGGAGGGCCGCAGCCCAAGATCAGCTCCCCAGAGGAGACAAACAGCACGCCTAAGATGGTGCTCTCACAGCACACCTGGAAAGCTGAGAAACTGGGACTGGGGAGATGATTAAGATGCACGGCCCACCTGGAAAGTGCACTCACCAATCGCCTGGTCGCTTAAGTTGCTGAGACCTGGGAAGGGCACAAAATGTAAGGCCCACTTCGGACAGTGCCCTTGCAGAGAATCCTGGAGCCTGAGCAGTGTAGACCTGGGAAGCATGTGCTGCCAAGAGCTGGGGCAAACCCAGTGTGGTCCATATGCTGTGAGCACTCCCCACACATGCCAGCAATATTTGTTTGCAGTGTCCCTCCCTCCCCACAACACAACAGAACTAGTGAGCCTAAGTGACCACATTCACCCCCTGTGTTAGGGTGGAAATTAGACACTGAAGAGACTTGCAAACAAAGGAAGTTAAAATAAAGAAGAAGGAACCATTCTGGTAGTAACAGGTGCAACAGATTAAAACCCTGTAGTTAACATTGACTGCGCACTGGAAGGGATCTATGGACCTTGAAAATTAGTACAAGCGGGAATAAGGAACTATCTGACATTGAAATGACCCCACACTGCCCACAACAGTTCCAGAGAAATTCCTAGATATATTTTCATTATTATCACGTTTTATTTTTAAAAATTTAAGTTGTTTATTATTCCTTTAATTTTCATTTTTCATAACCTACTATTACTTTGGGAAAAAAGACCCCATTTTTAAAGGAAAATTTCATATATATATATATATATATATATATATATATATTTCAATTTTGTGATTAATTTTGTTTTATATTTTTTATAGTATATTTTTGAGAGTCTAACCTCTATTCTAGATTTTTAATCTTTGTTTTTTAATATTTGTTATTAATTTTGTACCTTTAAGAATATAATATTCAGTATCATTTTCACTTAGGGATGTAATTACTGACTTGATTACTCCATCCCCTTTTGACTGTCCATTTTCTCCCTCAAGTCACCTATATCTCCTCCCTCCTCCTTCTCTTCCTACTTTGTGAATCTCTCTGGGTATTCTGGGCTGCTGAGAACACTTAGGGAACTGGTTACTGGCTAGATTGGCCTCTCCCCTTTGACTCCCCCTCTTCTCCTCCTGGTCACCCCATCTCCCTCCTCCCTGTTCTCTATGTAACTCTGTGAATCTCTCTGGGTGTCCCTTATTGTGGACAACTTTTCACCATTAACCTAGATGTTTTATCATCTGTGCTGTATGGATGAAGTCCATGTGGATAAGCGAAGGACTGGAAGCCAAAGGCAGGTGCTTAACTCCAAAACTTGAGAACATCAGAGAATTACTGATTCAAGGGAACATCAATAGACAAGAGCTCACCCCAAAATCTCCATGCCTACACTAAACCAAGCTCCATCCTAGAACCAACAAGTTCCAGTGCAAGACATACCATGCCAGTGAAAGTGAAAGTGAAGTCTCTCAGTCGTGTCCAACTCTTTGTGATCGATGAACTCTAGCCCACCAAGCTCATCTATCCATGAGATTCTCCAGGCAAGAATACTGGAGTGGATTGCCATTTCCTTCTCCAAGGTAATGCCATGCTAATTCTACAGCAAAGTAGGAACACAGCTCTGAGCATAAAAGACAGGCTGCCCAAAGCCATGCCAAACCCATAAATGCCCAAAAGTGCACTACTGGACACTTCATTTCACTCCAGGGAGAAAAGATCCAGTTCCACCCACCAGAACACAGACACAGGCTCTCCTAACCAGGAAACCTTGACACAGCATTAGTTCAACTCCACCCACAGGGAGCAGGCTCTACAATCAAAAGGAACCATGAACTTCTGGTCTACAGAAGGGGCATCCCAAAAACAGCAATCTAAACAAAATGAAAAGGCAGAGATATATTCATCAGGTAAAGGAACATGATAAATACCCACCAAATCAAACCAAAGTGGAGGAGTCTACCTGAAAAATAATTCAGAATAATGATAGAAAGATGATCCAAAATCTTGAAAACAAAATGGACTTACAGATAAATAGAGACAATAATTGAGCAGTGCAAAAAATGTTTAAGAAGGACCTCGAAGAAATAAATAAGAGTTAATCAATAATGAATAATGCAATAACTGAGATCAAAAGCACTCTGGAGGGAATCAACAGTAGAATAACTGAGACAGAAGAGAGGATAAGGGAGGCAGAAGATAGAATAGGGAAAATAAATGAAGCAGAGAGGAAAAAAGAATTAAAAGTAATGAGGACAACATCAGAGAACTCTGGGACAATGTTAAATGTCCCAACACTCAAATCATAGGAGTCCCAGAAGAAGAAGACACAAAGAACGAGCATGAGAAAATACTTAAGGATGTAATAGTTGAAAACTCCCCTATTATGGGGAAGGAAATAGGCACCTAAGTCCAAGAAACCCTGAGAGTCCCAAATAGGATAATCCCAAGACAAAACAACCAAAACACACATTAATCAAATGAATGAAGATCAAACACAAAGAGCAAATATTAAAAGCAGCAAGGGAAAAGCAAGCAAGCAAACAAACAAACAAACACACAAGGGGATCCCCATACAGATAACAGCTGACCTTTCAATAGAAATTCTTCAGGCCAGAAGGGAATGGCAGGACATACTTAGTGACAAAAGAGAAAAACCTACAACACAGATTACTATACTCAGCAAGCATCTCATTCATATATGAAGGAGAAATAAAAAGCTTACAGACAAGCAAAAGCTGAGAGAAACCAGCTTTTCAACAAATGCTGAAGGATTTTCTCTAGACAGGAAACACAGAAAAGGTTTATAAAATCAAACCCAGAACAACAAAGTAAATGGCAACGGGATCATAGTTAACAATAAATACCTTAAATGTAAGTGGGTTGAATGCCCCTACCAAAAGACAAAGACTAGCTGAATGGATAAAATCCAATACCCCTACAAGAGACCCACTTCAAACCAAGGGACACATGCAGTCTGAAAGTGAAGGGATGGAAAAAGCTATTTCATGCAAAATCGAGACCAAAAGAAAGCAGGAGTAGCAGTACTCATATCAGATAAAATAGACTTTGAAATAAAGACCATGAAAAGAGACAAAGAAGGACACTACATAATGATTCAAGGATCAATCCAAGAAGAAGATATAGCAATTATATATGCACCCAAAGTAGGAGCACCTCAGTATGTAAGGCAAAGACTAACAAGTATGAAAGGGGAAATTAACAGCAACACAATAACAGTGAGAGAATTTAATATCCCACTCACATCTATGGATAGGTCAACCAAACAGAAAATTAGCAAGGAAATACAAACTTTAAATGATACAATGGACCAGTTAGATCTCATTGATATCTATAAGACATTTCAACCCAAAACAATGCATTTCACCTTTTTCTCAAGTGCACGTGGAACATTCTCCAGGATAGATCATAATCCAGGCCATAAATCTAGCCTTGGTTAAAAAAAAAAAAAAGAAATGAATTTCGAGTGTCTTTTCTGATCACAGTGTAGTAAGATTAAATGTCAACTACAGGAAGAAAAACATATTAAAAATACAAACAGATGGAGGCTAAACAAAAGTCTTCTAAATAACCAACAAATCATGGAAGAAATAAAAAAGGAAATCAAAATATGCATGGAAACAAATGAAAATGGAAACACTACAACCCAAACCTGCAGGATTCAGTAAAGGCAGTGCTAAGAGGAACGTTCATAGCAATACAAACTTACCTTAAGAGACAGGAGAAAATTCAAATAAATAATCTAACTTCACACCTAAAGCTACTAGAAAAAGAAGAAATGAAGAACCCCAAAGTGAGTAGAAGGAAAGGAATCATAAAAACCAAAGCAGAAATAAGTGAAAAAGAAATGAAGGTGACTATAGCAAAAATCAGCAAAAATAAAAGCTGGTTCTTTGAGAAGATAAATAGACAAACCATTAGCCAGATTCATCAAGAAAAAAGAGAGAAGAATCAAATCAACAAAATTAGAAATGAAATCGGAAAAATCACAACAGACAACACAGAAATACAAAGGATCATTAGAGACTACTATGAACAACTATATGCCAATAAAATGGACAACTGGGAAGAGATGGATAAATTCTTAGAAAAGTATAACCTTCCAAAACTGAACAAGGAAGAAATAGAAAATCTTAAGACTCATTACAAGCATAAAAATAAAAACTGTACTCAAAATTCTCCCAACAAACAAAAGCCCAGGACCAGACATGTTCATGGATGAATTCAATCAAAATTTAGAGTCGCTAACAACTGTCTACTCAAACTCTTCCAGAACAATGCAGAGGAAGGTAATCTCCTATTCATTCCATAAGGCCACCATCACCCTAACACCAAAACCAGATAAAGATGCCACAAAAAAGAAAACTACAGGCCAATATCACTGATGAACATAAATGCAAAAATCCTCAACAAAATTCTAACAAATATAATCCATCGATATATTAAAAAGATCATACATCATGAACAAGAGGCCTTATCCCAGGGAGGCAAGTATTCTTCTATATTTGGAAATAAATCAATATGCAACACCATATTAACAAATTAAGAGATAAAAACCATATGATTATCTCAATGGATACAGAGGAAAACCTTTGACAGAACTCAATACCCATTTATGATTAAAAAGTCTCCAGAAAGTTACTTTCTGGAGGAAAGTTTCTTCTTTTCTGAGGAAGGAACATACCTCAACAGATTAAAGCCATATTCGATAAACCCACAGCAAACATCATCCTCAATGACAAAAAATGAAAGCATTTTCTCTAAAATCAGGAATAAGACAAGGGTGTCCACTCCCACCACTACTATTCAACATAGCTTTGGAAGCCCTCGCCACAGAAATTAGAGAAGAAAAAGAAATAAAAGGAACCCAGATTGGAAAAGAAATAAAATTCTCATGGTTTGCAGATGACATAATCTACATCATTTCAGTTCAGTTCAGTTGCTGAGTTGTGTCTGACTCTTTGTGACCCCATGAATTGCAGCACGCCAGGCCTCCCTGTCCATCACCAACTCCCGGAGTTCACTCAGACTCGCATCCATCGAGTCAGTGATGCCATCCAGCCATACCATCCTCTGTCGTCCCCTTCTCCTCCTGCCCCCAATCCCTCCCAGCATCAGTCTTTCCCAATAAGTCAACTCTTCGCATGACGTGGCCAAAGTACTGGAGTTTCAGCTTTAGCATCATTTCTTCTAAAGAAATCCCAGGGTTGATCTCCTTCAGAATGGACTGGTTGGGTCTCCTTGCAGTCAAAGAGACTCTCAAAAGTCTCCAACACCACAGTTCAAAAGCATCAATTCTTTGAGGTTCAGCTTTCTTCACAGTCCAACTCTCACATCCATACATGACCACTGGAAAAACCATAGCCTTGGCTAGACAGACCTTTGTTGACAAAGTAACGTCTCTGCTTTTCAATATGCTATCTAGATTGGTCATAACTATTCTTCCAAGGAGTAAGTGTCTTTTAATTTCATTGCTGCAGTCACCATCTGCAGTGATTTCAGAAACCAAGAAAACCCTAAAGACACCACCAGAAAATTACTAGAGCTAATCAATGAATATAGGAAAGTTGCAGGATATAAAATAAATACACAAATTCCTTGCATTCCTATACACTAACAATGAGAAAACAGAAAGAGAAAACTATCCCATTCACCATTGCAACAAAAAGAATAAAATACTTAAGAATAAATTTATCTAAAGAAACAAAAGATCTATAAATAGGAAACTATAAAACACTGATGAAAGAAATAAAAGATGACACAAATAGATGGAGAAATATACCATGCTCATGAATTGGAAGAATCAATATAGTGAAAATGAGTATACTACACAAAGCAATCTGTAGATTCCCTGTCAAGCTACCAATGGTATTTTTCACAGAACTAGACCAATAATTTCACAATTTGTATGGAAACATACAAAAAAACCTCAAATAGCCAAAGCAAACTTGAGAAAGAAGAGTAGAACTGGAGGAATAAACCTGCCTGATTTTAGACTATGCTACAGAGCTACAGTCATCAAGATAGTATGATACTGGCACAAAGATAGAAATAAAGGTCAATGGAACAAAATAGAAAGCCCAGAGATAGATCCATGCACCTATGGACACCTTATCTTTGACAAAAAAGGCAAAAATACACAATGGAGATAAACCAACCTCTTTAACAAGTTGTGCTGGGGATACTGGTCAATCACCTGTAAAAGAATGCAACTAGAACACTTTTTAACACCGTACACAAAAATAAACTCAAAATGTATTAAAGATCTAAATGTAAGACCAGGAACTATAAAACTCCTAGAGGAAAATGTAGGCAGAACTCTCTCTGACATAAATCACAGCAAGATCCTCTATGACCCACCTCCCAGAGTAATGGACATAAAAGTAAAAAAAAAAAAAAA
>SJYC01020598.1:0-25263 GCA_006408675.1 Madoqua kirkii
ATAATTTTTAAGATATAGTGGTACTGCAGAAAAAAAGCAAGAAAGAAATATTTTTTTTCTTGCATCCTATAGCTTGCTTTTTCATTTTCTTAATGGTAAAATTTTAGGAAGTTTTAATTTTGATAAAGTCACTTTAACAATTTGTTTTTCACTTTTCTTTTTACTGTCAACTAAGAAATCTTTGCCCACTCCAATTTTGTAGGAATTTTCTCTTGTATTGTATTATTGCTGCTTCTATATTTTCACAGTTTTAATGCTTAGATATAGTTAGTTCTGAAACTCCAATACTTTGGCCACCTGGTGCTGACTCGTTTGAAAATACCCTGATGCTGGGAAAGATTGAGAGCAGGAGGAAATGCGGATGACAGAGGATGAGATGGTTGGATGGCATCACCAACTCAATGGACATAGGTTTCGGTGGACTCTGGGAGCTGGTGATGGACAGGGAGGCCTGGTGTGCTGCGGTTCATGGGGTCACAAAGAGTCGGACATGACTGAGCTGAACTGAACTGATATTTAGTTCTATGAAAGTTAAAGCTGCTCAGTCATGTCCGACTCTTTGCGACCCCATGAAGTGTACAGTGCATGGAATTCTCTAGGCCAGAATACTGGAGTGGGTAGCCTTTCCCTGATCCAGGGGATCTTCCCAACCCAAAATTGGCCGAAGTTTCTTTCTTTCTATAAAGTGTATCCTTTTCTTCCAACCATATTTGTTAAGTTATATATGGTTCACTTTGGTATTTTCCAGTCTGGTTTATCAGCTTTCTTTATATAGGTCTAAAGTAGCTTTTTGGAGAAGGAAATGGCAACCCACTCCAATGTTCTTGCCTGGAGAATCCCAGGGACTGGGAACCTAATGGGCTGCCGTCTGTGGAGTCGCACAGAGTCAGAAACGACTGAAGCGACTTAGCAGCAGCAGCAGCAGAGTAGCTTTTACCCTAGCAATTATTTAACCTTACAACTGAAGTCTTTCCTTTTGACTTTTATACAAAATGCTTTAAGTGATCAAGATACAGTAACACTATGACTGGCAGGATCTTAAAGCCTCCCAGTCCTGTGTAAAGTTCTATGAACTATAAAGTTTATAGCTCCCCTTTTCCTCTGTGCTTGATATTGTGGAATTTCATCTCATAAATCTATGTTTCAGTATTCGGCCAAGATCTGAGCAGTCCACTATGTTGATTTTTGGGCCTCATTTACTGTTTATATCCTCTTGCCTTTTTGCAGGCCTGGAAATTTCCAGCCACCTCAGATTTCCTGATCTTAGATACTGTCTGAACTGAAAAAGATGTTGATGAACTCCCTGGTCCTCTTTACTTGCCAAGTTGTCTGAAATGTGCCTGGAAGCAAGCATCAGTGATTATTTTTTCCCCTTCTGAGAAGACAACGTCCCTTCATAGCAGACAATTGCCTATTGACCAATATCTAAAAGCAATAATTATATGTGTCCATATATATTACATGTACTACATATATTTAAGGTGGAGGGATAGAATTTTTCCTTTTTGCTCCATCAAGGATTCAACCCTAGGCTATTATTTTTAACTTACTTTTTTAACCAATACTGGCAAGATCTTATTTATTGACAATTTACTGAGTATAAAATTCATATTCAGAAAGAGTAAGAAAATTCCCAAAGTTTAAGCCACTGAGAAGTCCTTAGCTGAATATTTCAAATTGTGTGTGCTTTATTTTACACCCATGTGAATTTCTATTATCCCATCTTGCTAATATTTTGATAAAAAAAATAAGGGCAACTCAGGCATTGAAAAGGGTAGATATAGATGTATGTCTGACAGCTTCTGATATGAAAAGTATCTCTATGATTGATTCATAAGTGAAATGGAGACAAATGGAGTGTGATATTGCCAAGCATGTTGTTTATGGAAACACAAGTACTGGAGCAGCTTTGGAAGTTATAATAAAATTAAATGACCAGCAGAAATTGAACATGAAAGAGGATGGAATAGATCTATATGTGGGGATAATTATTTTTCCATCTGAGTATAGACATGCTTAAGAAAATGCCTTCAATCCTCTATCTTGTAAGTCGTGAGAGAAAGGCAGTTAATTAAATAAGAGATTGTTTACATATTGAATGGTAACTGGGTAGAATTTTACAGCTAACTACTAGTACCAGATAGAAGAAATTAGAGTAGAGTGAAAGATGGTTCTAAATATGGACCAGTAAAAGAATGGTTGTATCTGTTAATTGGATTCAGTTCAGATGAACATAACAATTCAGAATAAGAGTTGCTAGATGAAATACAGGTATTGTTTAAACTCACATAGAAAAATTAGGAGGCAGGCACTCCAGAACAGTATCATAGTTCTATAATATCATCAGTGAACCACACTTTTTGTCTTTTTATTTCACCATCCTAGTACAAAGCTCCCATCTTCATGTTTCCATCAGATACCTTACAACCATGGTCCAAGAACTTCATTTATCTCCCACTACAAGAAGATGAAGTACTAGCAGGAATGTAGGCTGAGTTAGTTCTCCTTAAACAGTCAGACCCAAACAGCACTTATGGTCACATCTAATTTACCTAAATATAGTCGTGTTGCCAAACTGGCTGAAAATAGAAGCTAAGAAAATGTAGACTTTTATAGCAGTAAGATGAGCTCTGCTAAATTCTGGGCGTTATATTACAGAGGACAGGAGACTCAACTATCTAAACAGGATTTTCTATTTCAATGTTCATTTGAGTAACTAAGAGAATAGGGTAGGAAGGAAGATAATGAACTTCATGTAGGTTGTGTTGAGTGTGTTGTCAGGGCCAGTATGTGGTAATTTCAAGGGATATGCACAGGATGTATATTGGGAATTATGTTATTTTGGACTATGTGTTTTGAAATATAGTTTGGTATTTTGTAGAAAAATATACACAAGAGAAACCAAGACTTTCAGAGGTATGAAAACTAATACTGATGAGTGACTTTAAAGTGGTCCCGAGTGAACAAATATACTATTCTCTGTGCTATTTGCAGTTGAACACCAAAATCTGCTTAACAGTTTTATATGCTTGAGCTGTTTATGTGTATATTTCAAAAGATGTAACTGCCTATCATCTGTGAGCGCCTTTTACTACTGTCATTCAATTCATGCCAGTTACACAGCTCTCCTTGTTATTTCTTAAATTCTCCAAGCTCACTCCTACCTGACAGCCTTTTCTCTTGGTATTGACTAAACTTAAGCCTTCCCCACCTTATCTTCATAGCTCAATTTCTTACCTCCAACTGGGTCTTAACTCAAGTATCACCTTGCTCTGAGTCTTAACCATCAGCAAATTGAGAATCAACTCTTCACTTCTGATGCCTTATGATGAGCAGTGTAGGATTCGTGATATCCAAAGAAAAAGATTTAGCTTCAGGACCACGGACCAGGCTTGATCACTCAAGAGCTTTCATGTAGCAGAGTTTTATTAAAGTATGAAAAGGGACAGAGAAATCTTCTGACTCAGACATCAGAAGGGGGGTGGAGAGTGCCCCCTCACTAGTCTTAGCAAGGGAGCTATATACTTTTAAAAAATTAGTTATTACAATAAATCAAAGGAATGTCTCAATGTTGTACCAGACCCACTCCCACAATTTACATTTTAAATTAGCAAGATTAGAACTAACAATAGAAAGGTCTTACCAAACCCATTCCCACAGTATACAAGTTTTAAGATTGCAAGATTAGTTAGAAGGTTCTTGTTGAGGAGAAACATATCCTCCAGCAAGATACATTGTTATATTGACTAAGACAAAGCAATGTAGGGAAAAAAAATGCTTGTCTTCTCTTCCTTGAGAGCCTCTGACCCCTCTCTCCTCCTCGGGAGCCCCAGACCCTTTTCCTCTCCTCGGTGACTCTGGACTTCTTATCAACCTACTTAGGAACTGACTCTCTCATTCCTCCCCTTTTCTTTTAGGAGAATTATATCGCCAAGGGAAAGGGACATATTTTTCACTCTATAACTACTTCCTGCTCTTGAGGGGCATTGTCCCTGAATTATTGAGGCAACATATTTTTCTAACCCTCATACTGAGGGTATCTGATCCAGGGGCCCCAAGTAATAGTTGGAGGAGGCTGTGGCACTTGTAGGAGCCTGGACAACCATTTGTAACTTAAAAGTTTTTAGACCATTATAAACAAACGCTGCTATACAGTTACAGATGTAAGGCAAAATAGTCTTTAAACCAAGTTAAAACATAATCAAAATTAAAAGTTACATTATGTCCAAAGTTGCATCAGTCCATTTTAGGATTGTTAGATGTCATCAGATCAAGAAGAGGTATCACATACAATTGTTACTGGTGAAGGTATTCACAGAGTTGAAGAAAAGTCCTTTCCTTGAACTGGAGAAACCCAACATGGGAAGTCTTCAACTGATGAGTAGGGGAAGCACTTTGTAGATCCAGCAGTTAGACCAATTGTGAAGGCTAGGTCAGGGATCTCCTCCCAGAGTTCTCATAATGTCCACTGAAAAGTTAAAAGCTGAGTTACATAGTTAATTCTAAGGCTTCAGGATCTATGACAATATCTGTGCACTAAAACACTCTGCCATAGAAACAGTCCCTTCTTTTATGGGGCAGTTTGAACCTTCATTAAAGGCTGGGCAAGTTCCCCATAACCTGGAGTCCAAATGTGGCAATAGTCTGTAATGCCCAAGAATCCTCTCAATTGTCTTAAGTCATGGAGAAGGAAGTGGCAACGTATTCCAGTATTCCTGCCTGGAGAATCCCATGGACAGAGAAGCCTGGTGGGCTATAGTCCATGGGGTTGCAAAGAGTTGGACACAACTGAGCGACTTCACTTTCACTTCATAGGTAAGGGATAATTTAGTATTGGTTTAATTATCTCGGGGGCCTATGGCCCTAGCCCCTTCTGACATGATTAGGCCCAGATATTTAACAAATTGTTGACAAAGCTGAGACTTTTCTCTTGATGCCTGATAACCACAGCCAACCAAAAAGTTTAGGAGGTCTTCTGAGGCTTGTAAACAAGCTTCCTCTGTCTCAGCACAGAGCAGAATATCATCTACATACTGTAGCACCAACTGCCTTGGAGTTATTAAAGTTTTGTAGATCCTGTGAAAAACTGCCCAAATAGGTGGAGGCTGTCAGGAAATTCCTGGAGCAAAACTGTCCAAGTTAACTGAGAAGCTGGCTGAGCAGGTCTTCAAAGGCAAATAGAAGTTGACTTCATCCACCAATGATATAGAACAGAAGGCATCCTTTAAATCAATTACTGAGAAATATTTGGCCCTTGCAAGTATTTCAAACAATAGAGTATAAGGATTAGGCACTTATTATTTGTATATCTTGAACAAGTCTCTATTTATGATTTGACTTTTTTTATACCCAAAATAGGAGTGTTGTAAGGACTATTACAGAGAATTAATAGCCCTTGCTCCTTTAAATTTTCAAGGATGGGTTTTAACCCTTCCTCAACCTTGGGCTTTAGTGGGTACTGCTTTTGATGTGGAAATAGGTGAGAGTCTTTGAGCTTGATAACAACAGGAATGGTATTTTGTACTCAACCCACAGTTTTTCCATCAGCCCACACTTTAGGATTTACATTTTGTTCAATTAGTGAGAGAGAATGAGCAGAAGAGCAGGCTCCAGATTCATGAAAACAGAGGCCTGGACCTTGCTTACTATATCCCTCCCAAGAAGGATGAGGGAAACTCTGGCAAGATCAGAAACTCAAGAAAACAGCACAGAGTCCCAATTGTAGCTTAAAGGGTGACTGAAATAATAACATTTGGCTCATCCAGACAGAACCATTACACTAGTGGATCAGGAGGAAAGTGGACAAGGGGCTTCAGTGAGCACAGAGAAAGTTGCCCCACTGTCCAAAAGAAAATCAACTGATTGACCCCCCTCCCCTGCCAGGATCCCTCAGGTGTTATTAGGTCAGAAGCTTGTGTGGGGACCCCCAGGCACTTCAGTCCTGATTGGCCTGAGAGTCTGACCCCTGGGGCTATACCTTTAAGGACAGTCTCTCCTCCAGTATGGTGTGATCCTTTTCAGACCTGAAGGCGAGCCAGGGGTGGCTTAGACACCTGAGGGCAACTTCTCTTGAGATGACCCTCCTTTCAACAGTAATAACAAGTCCATCCCTTTTCACCTGGGTTCCTCTGGGCATTTTTCCTCAGGCTGTTTCAGAGCAGATCTAACAGCCATTGTTGGGGCTTCAGTTTTTTGCCTGGTTCTTTTTTCCTCCTATTTTCCTCCTCATAATCTCTACCATAATATACTGTCTGAGTCAACTGTAACAGTTTTTTTTTTTTTTTTAAGACTGATTTGGTCCAAATGCCAGTTTTTGTAACTTAGGCCAATTATCTGGAGTTGACTGAGAAATCTAAGATCATTTCTCTTTGTATTTTCAGGATCAATGTCAATAAGCTTGCAGAAAGCCTCCCATGGTCTATCCAGGAATTTACCAGGAGTTTCCCTCTCTCCCTGTTCTTTGTCAGCCAATTTACCAGACTGAAGTCTTAGCGTGCACTCTCTTGAGTCCTTCAAGAATACATCTGACAAAGTGGCTCTGTTATGGGAGCTGCTTGGCTCCCAGTAGGAAGGAGGGTTATTTTGTGTTCCCTCTTTCCCTTTGCCTCATGCTCAAGCCATTTATCTCCAAAGGTAGCTTCCCTGAGAATTCAAGTTTTCAAGTCAGGAGTCAGTGTCTGTCCCAAGACATACATACATCTCTCCAAGTAAGCTCATAAGTTAATCCTATAAAAGCTTCTATATAGTTTTTTGGATCCTCTGGGTAGTCTCGACCACAGTTGGTATTGTTTGAATTTCTACTGAGGCTGAGGTAACCCCTCCTAGAAGGGTGCCCTGATTCTCAGCCTATTCAGTTGGGAGCCCTGGATACAAGGACTCCTGTAAGTAAGAGGAAAGGAGGGAGCTGAAGGTTTCACACCCTAATCTGCACCCTAGGACATAAGTCTGGCATGCCTTACAGAGAGATACAGAGCGACATATATGGCACATCTACTCATTTTTCTTGTTTTCTACAGAACTGATCTAATTGAAGAACAGTATCATAATTAAGAGACACTTCACCTGGCCAGTGTTCCCCATCTTCCAAAGGGTACTGTGGCCATTCAGTATCACAGAAGATCAGGCGTATCTTTTTTAAACCCTGGGGATCAAACGTCCCAGTTTTTAAATATACATTTTAAAGGAGTGGTTCTGTAACTGTTAGCTACAATGTATAAGAAAAAAGCAGCATCCACAGCCGTGGCTTCTTTCCACCAGAGGCATCACTTCCTGCTCTAGATGGGGGTGTAGACAGACTTTCCACCCAAGCTTTCCTTCCCTGGTCGAACTTAGTCTGTCCTTTACCAACACAGGCTCCTTACTCATCCCTCCCCTGAGGCAGAGTGGAGATGCACCATGGGTAGACCTGATGGCATCCCAGACTGATTTTTAGTTCCTTACCACCAAGACTTTGATTTGATTTGTCCCTTTCCTCTGATGCCATCTGAGTGGAGCAGAGTAGTTTTCTGGGATGTTTCCCAGGCTAGGACTACAATGGGATATGTGTTCCATGTGCCCATGCACATTCCTAAGTATAGTCCTGACTGCAGTGGAAATGGTGAGTCATAAAGGGATAAACAACAACCAAGATGTCCTTTCTGAGTGTCACCATTGCAGTAGAGCAAAAGAGGTGGTGGAGGGTTGGCCAGCAAAGAAAAAGTGATTTTTTTTTTTTTTTTTTTTTTGTCCTCAAGCTGTTAGGGCCATTCATTCCAGTTCATTTCCACAGATTCCACAAAAGGAATATCTAGGGAGTTGAGACAAAAGCCATCAGAGAGCCTTCTCTGGCTTTCTAAGAGCTAGCACTACAAAAGAAGAATCCCATTCCGCTTCCAATCTGACCAGATCCTGCAATTCCCGTTCTGTGTCCTCAAAAACCTCGTGATCACCAGCAGTACTTCTGTCCACATAGATCAGAGGCACAGCCATGGCAAGGACTCACTTTCAGGTCACTGACCCCTGAGGCAGCAGCCAAAAGACTGACCTCTAGCCTGAGAGATGTTCCTGGAGCTAGAGCTCTGCCTTGTTCCCAAACATGCTCTTGTTACTTTCTGCTCCTAGCAAGGACAGGTTTCCATACTTGGGGTCTAAGTAAAAGTACACAGTTATGGCATGGATCACAAGTCCTTTGGAAGTATATGATCTGACAGAGTAGGTTAGTTCTAATTCCCTACATGATTATGAAATGGTCAAAGAGACCAGGAAAAGGTGAGTAAGAAAGGAAAGTTTGGTCCACATTCTACACCCATTTCTGGCCGCTTCCCTTGCAGACACCTTGGGTGTCTCTTGGCATTGGCAGCTCAGTATAAAGTGAAAGTGAGAAATAGATTTAAGGGACTAGATTTGATAGACAGAGTGCCTGATGAACTATGGAACGAGGTTTGTGACACTGTACAGAAGGCAGGGATCAAGACCATCCCAAAGAAAAAGAAATGCAAAAAAAGCAAAATAGCTGTCTTAGGAGGCCTTACAAATAGCTGTGAAAAGAGAAGAGAAAAGCCAAGGAGAAAAGGAAAGATATAAGCATCTGAATGCAGAGTTCCAAAGAATAGCAAGGAGACATAAGAAAGCCTTCCTCAGCCATCAATGCAAAGAAATAGAGGAAAACAACAGAATGGGAAAGACTAGAGATCTCTTCAAGAAAATTAGAGATACCAAGGGAATATTTCATGTGAAGATGGGCTCGATAAAGGACAGAAATGGTATGGACCTAACAGAAGCAGAAGATATTAAGAAGAGGTGGCAAGAATACACGGACGAACTGTAGAAAAAAGATCTTCATGACCCAGATAATCATGATGATGTGATCACTCATCTAGAGCCAGACATCCTGGAATGTGAAGTCAAGTGGGCCTTTGAAAGCATCACTATGAACAAAGCTAGGGAAGGTGATGGAATTCCAGTTGAGCTCTTTCAAATCCTAAAAGATGATACTGTGAAAGTGCTTCACTCAATATGCCAGCAAATTTGGAAAACTCAGCAGTGGCCACAGGACTGGAAAAGGTCAGTTTTCATTCAAATTCCAAAGAAAGGCAATGCCAAAGAATGCTCAAACTATTGCACAATTGCACTCATCTCGCATGCTAGTAAAGTAATGCTCAAAATTCTCCAAGCCAGGCTTCAGCAATACATGAACCATGAACTTCCAGATGTTCAAGCTGGTTTTAGAAAAGGCAGAGGAACAAGAAATCAAATTGCCAACATCTGCTGGATCATGGAAAAAGCAAGAGAGTTCCAGAAAAACATCTTTTTCTGGTTTATTGACTATGCCAAAGCCTTTGACAGTGTGGATCACAATAAACTGTGGAAAATTCTGAAAGAAATACGTGAACCATGAACTTCCAGATGTTCAAGCTGGTTTTACAAACGGTAGAGGAACCAGAGATCAAATTGCCAACATCCGCTGGATCATAGAAAAAGCAAGAGAGCTCCAGAAAAAAAATATCTATTTCTGCTTTATTGACTATGCCAAAGCCTTTGACTGTGTGGATCACAATAAACTGTGGAAAATTCTGAAAGAGATGGGAATACCATACCACCTGACCTACCTCTTGAGACACCTGTATTCAGGTCAGGAAGCAACAGTTAGAACTGGACATGGAACAGCAGACTGGTTCCAAATAGGAAAAGGAGTACATCAAGGCTGTATATTGTCACCCTGCTTATTTAACTTCTAGGCAAAGTACATCATGAGAAACGCTGGACTGGAAGAAACACAAGCTGGAATCAAGATTGCTGGGGGAGATATCAATAACGTCAGATATGCAGATGACACCACCCTTATGGCAGAAAGTAAAGAGGAACTAAAAAGCCTCTTGATGAAAGTGAAAGAGGAGAGTGAAAAAGTTGGCTTAAAACTCAACATTCAAAAAAACAAAGATCATGGCATCTGGTCCCATCTCTTCATGGAAAATAGACGGGAAACAGTGGAAACAGTGTCAGACTTTATTTTGGGGGGCTCCAAAATCACTGTAGATGGTGACTGCAGCCATGAAATTAAAAGATGCTTACTCCTTGGAAGGAAAGTTATGACCAACCAGATAGTATGCTGAAAAGCAAAGATATTACTTTGCCAACAAAGGTCCCTCTAGTCAAGGCTCTGGTTTTTCCTGTGGTCATGTATGGATGTGAAAGTTGGACTGTGAAGAAAGCTGGGCACCGAAGAATTGATACTTTTGAACTGTGGTATTGGAGAAGACTCTGGAGAGTCCCTTGGACTGCAAGGAGATCCAACCAGTCCATCATAAAGGAGATCAACCTTCGTTGTCCATTGAAGGACTGATGCTGAAGCTTAAACCTCAATACTTTGGCCACTTCATGTGAAGAGTTGACTCATTGGAAAAGACCCTGATGCTGGGAGGAATGAGGGCAGGAGGAGCAGGGGATGACAGAGGATGAGACGGCTGGATGGCATCACCGACTCAATGGACATGAGTTTGAGTGATCTACGGGAGTTGGTGATGGACAGGGAGGCCTGGTGTGCTGTACTTCATGGATTCACAAAGAATCAGACACGACCAAGTGACTGAACTGAACTGAACTTAAGGGAACATTTCATGCAGGATGAGCACAATAAAGGACAGAAATAGTATGGACCTAACAGAAGCAGAAGATATTAAGAGGTGGCAACAATACACAGAAGAGCTATACAAAAAAGATCTTCACAACCAAATTAACCATGATGGTGTGATGACTCACCTAGAGCCAGACATCCTGGCATGTGAAGTCAAGTGAGCCTTAATAAGCATCACTTGACCAAAGCTAGTGGAGGTGATAGAAATCCAGTTGAGCTATTTCAGATCCTAAAAGATGATGCTGTGAAAGGGCTGCACTCAATATGCCAGCAAATTTGGAAAGCCCAGCAGTGGCCACAGGACTGGGAAAGGTCAGCTTTCATTCCAGTCCCAAGAAGGGCAATGCCAAAGCGTGCTCAAACTATTGCACAATGGCACTCATCTTGCACGCGAGCAAATGCTCAAAATTCTCCAAGTCAGACTTCAACAGCATGTGAAACATGATGTTCCAGATGTTCAAGCTGGATTTAGAAAAGGCAGAGGAACCAGAGATCAAATTGCCAACATTGGAAAAGCAAGGAAATTCCAGAAAAACATCTACCTCTGCCTTATTGATTATGCCAAAGTCTTTGACTGTGTAGATATCAACAAACTGTGGAAAATTCTTCAAGAGATGGGAATACCATACTACCTGACTTGTCTCCTGAGATATCTGTATGCAGATCAAGAAGAAAGTTAGAAGCAGACTGGTAACAACAGACTGGTTCCTAATTGGGAAAGGAGTATCCATTTTCCACAATTAATCATTTCAGATCAGTAATGTGGGAAATAGTGAGGTGAATGAGACATAGGAAATATCTTTAAGGGGGTAAACTTACATAGTGACAGACATATCCATGTTTCAGTAAAAGAAACGTCAAAGCAATGAAATATCTCACTTTCTAGCAATGAAGAAATTAAACAAAATTTCTTCCCACAACCACAAGAGAAAACACAAGTTTATGAATGTGTTATAGTAATCATTAAGTATCAATATATGTTCAGTGAAAATTTAAAGAAAAGTAGGTATGTAATAACCTAACACCAATGCTGAAGAGTTAAATTGCCAGTTTCCTGAACCAGCTAAGAGTAAGAATAGGATAAGATAAAGGTTTAGGATCAGATTAGGTTGAAAGTCTGAGAACTTTGTAGTAAGCTAAAGCCCATAAAGAGCTGTAATTTTGTTGAAAATGAATTTCGATTAAAAAATTCTTATTGACAAGGAGGTATAAATACAAAACTTGTTTATATTAGCCTTCTATGAAGGACCTCAGAAATTAAAAACAAAGTGATACAGAACTGTTAATGCTCAAGATAATCTCAGCATAAGGTAATTAATAAATCCAATCATAAAAACAAAAATTCCACAAATAAAGTTCTGTCAAACAATGCACAATCCAAGATTACAAAATACCAGTTGATACAAGTGAGAGTCCACATAGACAGAGACTGTAAAATGAATTATTAAAATTGTACACAAATGAGAAAAACAAGAAATCACCAGGCAAATTTATAAACATATTCAAATTGAACATCTGAAAGTAAAGTATGATCATTGAAATTACAAACCAGAAACAAACAGAATACTCACTACCTCTTTCTAGGAGACCATAAAATACCACAATGAGATAAAGAAATTTCAAGAAGGGAAAACTACTGGCCAATCTCTCTCATTAAGAGCATGCAAAAATTCTCAAAATGTTATCAAATAAAGTTCAACAAAGTATACAAATAACTATATACCATGGCCAAGGAGAATTTACTCCAGGTATACATATTAACCTAACATAAGAAAATCTAATATAATCCATCATATCTACAGGCAAAAGAAAACTGCCATCAGCTGATACAGAAAAATTATACAATTAAACTCAACACCCTTCACGATTAAAGCTTACAGCAAATTAGGAACAGAGGGAAACTTCCTAAACTTGATAAAGGATATCTACCGAAAAAATGCTACAGGTAATGTACTTACTAGTGGCAAACTTTTCCCCTAAAATAGGGAACAAGTCATGGATGCCCCTCTCACTATCACTTTCAATATCTTAATGGAAGTAGTCCCAAGTGAAATAAAGGAAATAAAGGTACATAGATCTAGAAGAAGCAAATACAACTTCTGTTGACAGAGGACATGAGTGGCTCTATATGAAATCCCAAATAATTTAAACAAAAACTACTGGTTTAACCAATTATACTAACATTATAGAATATAAGGATATAAGGTTAACATACAAAATGTAATTGTTTTTCTATAAAGCACTGCTGCTACTGCTAAATCACTTCAGTCATGTTCAACTCTGTGCGACCCCAAAGATGGCAGCCCACCAGGTTCCCCATCCCTGGGACTCTTCAGGCAAGAACAATGGAGAGGGTTGCCATTTCCTTCTCCAATGAATGAAAATGAAAAGTGAAACTGAATTTGCTCAGTTGTGTCCAGCTCTTAGTGACCCCATGGACTGCAGCCTACCAGGCTCCTCTGTCCAGGGGATTTTCCAGGCAAGAGTACTGGAGTGGGGTGCCATTGCCTTGGGGACTAGGAATTTGAAATGAAAAACCAAGTACCACTTATAGACTAAAAATTGAAGCATTTATAAATTTAACAGAAGATTTAAAATTCTATTGCAAAAAAATCAATGAAGATTTAAATAAATGAAGAGATATTCCATGTTCATGGATGAGAAGATTCACTTGTTAATATGTCAGTTCTTCCCAACTTGATATATATATATGCAATGAACGCAATCAATATTCCAGCAAGCTATTTTGTAGATATTAACAGATTCTAAAATTCATATATAAAGATGAAAAGATCCAGACTAGAAAACATAATAAGAACAAAGATTGAACACTGAAACAACTCAACTTCAAGACTTACTATAAAGCTAAAATAATCAAGATAACATGGTAGTGATGAAATAACACATATAGATTAAAAGAACAGAATAGAGAGATCAGAAACAGATTCACATGAATCTAATTGATATCTGATGAAAATGCAGTGACAATTGAATCAAAAAAGGATAACTTTTAAATAAACAACTGTACACTCATGTTAAAAATACATATTTAAAATCTAGACATGGATCTTTCAAAATATGCCATTAAAATTGGATTATAGATCTAAATAGTAACTAGTCTGTAAAACTTCTACAACACAGAAAATTTACATAACCTTGAATTTAGCAGTGATTATTTAGCTACAACACCAATGAGGGGCAAAAATAATAAACTGTACTTTAACATAGCTAAAAGAATTCTATTCTTTAAAAGGACCAATGAGAGAATCTAAGAAGCTGCAGTTTGGGAATATTAACAAAGCACTTATCTGACAAAGAACTCTTATCAAATATATAAAGAAGTCTTAAAACTCAATGGTAAGTAAACCAGCTTAGTGAAAAACAGGTATCTGAACACTTCAGAGAAAATAAGTAGATGGCAAACAAAAGACTAGCAGTGTCATTTGCATTAAATAAACAAACAAAAAAATAAGACAACATACATATTAGACACAATACATCTTCCTTTTAGAATGGCTAAAACTAAAATAAATAAATAAAAGTGTTGAAAATACAGAGCAATAGCTAGGAATGTAAACTGATACAGTCACTACAGATGATTTGTGTGACTAGAAATTGGTGATATTATCAGGGAATCTCAAAGGTAGGAAAAGCAGGCTTGGAAGTGAGTTTAATTGGGATTTTATAATTAGACATCAAAATTATCCAGGCAAAAACGGTGCTTAAGCCAGTGGATGAAAGGACCTGAATTAAGCACATGGGCTAAAATCAAAGGAAAAGTGAAAGCACACGAAAGTATACTTTAGGGATGTCTCCATAAAGGGGAAATAGATTACATGGAATGCATTTTGGAGTGAGCTTTTTCTGCCGATGGTGCTATTTCAGCCCAGCATGTTCTTTGCCCCGCAGTAGGATAGGTACACAGGGTAAGCATACACAGCAGACATAGAGCTGAAGCAGTGAGCTGTAGAAACTCTGAAGTGTTAACACAGTTTGTTTCTGTATTCGATTCTACAGTCTTTGTGGCCCATAAGGGGTAATAGAATCCCTTCTTTATAAAAAGATTCTCTTCCTGCATCCAAAGCAGAATAGCTCGATGGTTTGAATATCAGAGGAAGAGCATGGCCAGTTCTGTTTTGTCTCCATAATTCATTTAGAGAACTACAAAAAAAAATGGCAAGTTGTTCACACAAATAGAATTTTAGAAAAAAATACTGGAAGTAAAATGCAAAAACAAAGAGCTTCGCAGCTTAAAATGCTCATCAAAAGTCCCATGTGTACTTGGATCAATCTATGTATTAAGATGAAAATAATCACAGTGGAAAGTACTCAAGGAAGAGCCATTTCTATGATGTGTCGGGAATTTAGGTGGGTCCTTTATTAACATTTTAAACTATAATTCACATGTAATTACATGGAGAAACAAGGATCTTATAGTGACAGATATAATTCAGGCTTATCTGCTTTAAATGAATTTCCTGAGGTCACCCTATAATTGCCATGCAATTTCTATGTGGGAAGGACTTGTTTCATTGATTAATAGAATCTCTAATTTAGGGTAATGGAAATACAACTCATCTTTCCCCTTACAAAATATCATTGTTTTTACATTTTAATTTGTGTGAAAATTATTACTTTATCTTTGCCCATTCCTTTGAAACCTAAAATCTGAACTGCATTAAAAAAGTTTTTTTTGATAAACAACTGAGAGGGCAACAGGAAGGAAGGCCAGGGATCTCCAAATGGAGGAAATAGGCTGCAAGTGTCAGGCATTTTTCAGCTCTCTCTTAAGTGGCAGGAGGACATAAACCAGTGATATATTTTTTCCCTTCTCTATACAAATTTAAAAAGGAGGTTTCTCTTAAAATACTGCATTGCAATAATGGCACCTGGTTCCACCTGAAGTTAACTATTCTCAAACCTTGAGTTAACCAATGCATTTTTCTTACGGAAATGTTTGTATTACGCTATGTTAATATACTATGCATTTACCCCAGACTCTAATGGCTCAGAACCAACAAACAATTATGTAATACTCAGACATTGTTCCCTAATCTATGTAAATGAAACCATTTGTACAGTAGACTGCCTTTCTACAAGATTCAAGTCAATCATTTTGTGGCCCAGGATGACTCACCTGGTGCCAAGATTATCCTAAAATACATCTTATGGATGAGGAACCTGGAGCCATTCTTTGAATTTTAAGACATTCCTTTCTTTCATTAATAGACTGCAAGTGACTATATAACACCCAGCTAAAAACTAGCAGGGGGTATTCTTTCTGCCCTGTTCTGATGCCTATGTCAGAAGCTTTCTCTATCCCCTTAACTTTATTACACAAAAGCTCTGAGCAATCAAGCCTCATCTCTGGCCCCTGATTGAATTCATCTCCTCCGGAGGCCAAGAATCCTGGCATCTTTTCATGGTTCAGCAACAACCTTTCACAACAAGGTCCTAATGTATAGCACAGGGTATATCAACAGTGATAAACCATAATAGAAAATATAATAAAGAATACACACACACACACACATATGATTTTCCTACTTTGGCCACCTGATGCAAAGAAC
The DNA here is from genome assembly GCA_006408675.1 of Madoqua kirkii. Classification (NCBI taxonomy): domain Eukaryota; kingdom Metazoa; phylum Chordata; class Mammalia; order Artiodactyla; family Bovidae; genus Madoqua; species Madoqua kirkii. The sequence goes on from SJYC01020598.1 coordinate 16,183, forward strand.
TGACTCATTTGAAAAGACCCTGATGCTGGGAAAGATTGAAGGCAAGAAGAGAAGGGGACAACAGAGGATGAGATGGTTGGATGGCATCACCAACTCAATGGACATGGGTTTGAGCAAGCTCAGGGAGATGGTGAAGGACAAGGAAGCCCAGCATGCTGCAGTCCATGGGGTTGCAAAGAGTCAGACACAACTGAGCAACTGAACTGAACTACTGACTTAGATAGTAAAGAATCTGCCTGCAAAGTGGGAGACTTGAGTTTGATCCCTGGATCAGGAAGATTTTCTAGAGAAGGAAATGGCTACACACTCCAGTATTCTTGCCTGGAGAATTCCATGGACAGAGGAGCCTGACCAGCTACAGTCCATGGAGTCTTAAAGAATCAGACACAGCTGAGCAATGATACTTTCACACTGAGTCACTTTGTTGTGCAGCAGAAATTAAAACATTGTAAATCAAGTATACTTCAATAAATTTTTTAAATAAGTACATTAGCAATGTGGGAGGAGAGGTGGGTCCCTAAATGGGAAAACTTAAAAACAAAGGGGCTAGCTTTGCTGTTGAAAACCTAAGATGGCACCTGGCACAAGAGATGTGGGGGGTGGTCTGTGTTGTTTGTCAAAGTTTTTTGATTGGCTCTCTTGATTTCCATGCACGGAGACAGTGTGTGATCTCCATAGACTCCTGTTATAATGAAGGCACATGACGATTTGACCTTTAAGGTGATTGGTGCAACTATGGAAAGTCCCTCCTAAAACCCTCCTGCTTGCCTATATAAGCTGGGAGTTTGCAGCAATAAAGCATAACTGCTTCGATGGAACCCCTGTTGCGTCTCATTGTCTCTCCCTCGCGGGGGCTGGGGGGGGTGGGCTGAGTTGGTGGACAGTAGGCTCACCTCTCCTCGGGACCCCTCGGCTTTGCTGAGGCAAGTTCCACTGCCTCTATTCTTTCTGCAGAGCACCCCCCACGGGGGGGGGGCAGTTTATCTTCTGCAGAATTTATTTGGGGGTGGGGGTGGCACATTGAAAAGGAAGTAGAACATCAGCTTGGCTATGATGCTTTTCTCAGTTATATTAACATTATTCTTTCCCCCATGCTAGATGAGAGCTTAGCCCCCTTCATTGTGCATCTAAAATTCTGGAAACATATAAAACCTAACAAAACGCTGAATACAAGTCAAGAGGTGATTTTGAAAATCTTTGGATACAGATTATTTTTGTACTATATAAATATATTTTAAATTTTGCAAACAAGGTAAAATAGGAAAATGTAAGAAGATTTATATTGTCTATAATTCACTGCTTCAGCTGTATGTCTGATATGTACCCACTGTGGTACTGTATGTAGTCATAGTACATTAAAATTCCAGAATGGATTATTTAAAATAAGGCTTTTGATATATTCTTGGATCCATCTGAGTTTCAGTTGTCTCATATGCATAATCAAGATAAAAGTCCCAGTATTGCCACTACAGTGAGAATTCCATTAAGATAAAAAGATGGAGATGTTTCAAAGCCCTTTATCTTTTAGCTTTTCATTTAACATTTATTGAATCATATATGAGTATAGAACATATCAAGACATAATCATTTCCCTTAAAACACTTAAAACTGTTTGAGTATAATAGAGTATAATATGAGACAAGAGCAATGTAGGGATGTGTGGAAATGTATATGATAAAAATAATGTAAAGATGCAATCGAAACACATATACACCAAGTAATATGCATGAGGCATCCTAACCATCCTGAGAGCTTTTAGCATAGTAAGTGATGAATGCATACTATGGTGAATTCAAACAAGAGGTTATTCCCAGTAGAAGAGACAGCATCACCAATGGTAGTGGATTAGAAGCATCAAAGTGTGTTCTGAAACAATAAGCACTTTAATGCTCATAGAGCATATATCTTAAGGCAGAGAAGAGACAGTGAAAAGATGGAAACATATGTAGTGTCATGTTCATTTGACATTGTCATAATTATGACTGCAAGGAGATCCAACCAGTCTGTTGTAAAGGAAATCAGTCCTGAATATTCATTGGAAGGACTGATGCTGAAGCTGAAACTCCAATACTTTAGCCACCTGATGCAAAGAGGTGACTCATTGTCAAAGACCCTGATGCTGGGAAAGACTGAAGGCCGCAAGAGAAGGGGACGACAGAGGATGAGATGGCTGGATGGCATCACTGACTCGATGGACATGAATCTGAATGAACTCTGGGAGTTGGTGATGGACAGGGAAGCCTGGCATGCTGAGGTCCATGGGGTTGCAAAAAGTCAGACACAACTGAGCAACTGAACTGAACTGAAAATGGATATATATTTACATTTGTTGGCTAATACTACTGTTGTTGAAGGCTTAGCATGAATTTTCTCAAAATCCTCAAAAAAATCTATTAATAGTTTAATACTAATATTCCCTTTCACCAATGAATTAAAACTTGGGTTAAGTGAGCATTCAAGATCACTTAAACATATGCATATATTTACAATTTGTATTTTTAAGTGTCTCACAAGGAGACATTGTTTTCTCAACTATGATTGCCAGCGTACGTATCTTCCAACTCTAGAATTACAAATTTAAAAAAAAAAAAAACAAGAAATTTGAGATACAGCAAACATGCCTTCCTCATCTATTCCTTGTTTGAGAAATGGTGGACAATATATTTGCTGAAATGATGGTTTTGGCTGAATCTTGGAATAAATCAGAAAGATTTTCTAGTGTCTTTTTTTTTCTATTTTTAGTCACTCAGGAAATGTGTGATAAAGTTAGCCTATTTCCACAAAAGGTTTAAAATTCCCAACAGATTAGTAAAGATTCAGTCAGACATTAAGTGAAGCCCAGAATGTAACAGGGACTGTGCTCCAAGTTGTGAACTAAAGTCTGGATCAAGCATTGCTTTTGCCCTGATGATGATTACTTAATTGACTGGTAATAGAGGGTGATAAATGTTATGACACTGGGAAGTAGGAGGTAGGCAAACCTGAGTATAAATGCATAGTATGCTAATATAAAAATCAAATGAAATAATAAATAAGCCATGCAATATAGTGTTTGGTAAATCTGATGACCATTTATACAAAGTTATGATAAAATTTTTATTTGAGGTAGAACTGGGGACTACATATATCTATGTTATCAATGTCTATGATATTTGCAGGGAACGTGTATCATCACTGATTTTAATAGTTTTGAGTTGTTGACTTTGTAGATAAGAAGCCGTCTATCCCAACAATTCTTCTTATATACCTAGAGAAGAAAGTGGGACCCAAGACTATTATTTTAGCATGACAGGAAAGTTTCTTCTCAATTCCTGAATTATATGTAACATATTTTGGACTTACTCATATAAGCAGCCATGTACGTGTGTCCCTTGCTATTTAAGGGGGATTAGTTTCAGACTCTTATGAATAGCAAAACCTATGGATGCTTATGTCCCTTTTGTACAATGTGGAATTTGCATATAATCTATATACATGATTTATTCTTTAAATTAGATATAAGAATTTAAGTAATTCTCTAGATGACTTATAATACCTAAAATACAATGTAGATGCTATGTAAATAGTTATCAGAATGGCAGGCTCATATTATGCTTTTGTGACATTCCCTGGGATGTTTGAAAATCTTTGATTCATAGTTGCAGATGTGGAACCTACATATACAAAAGGTCAACTGTATTTGCGAAATTCAATTATTCTTCAGACACTCTCATCTATAGAGCTAGTGATTTTCTCCTTTTCAGTCAGTTCAGTTCAGTCACTCAGTTGTGTCTGACTCTTTGTGACCCCATGGACTGCAGCACGCCAGGCCTCCCTGTCTGTCACCAACTCCCTTAGTTTACTCAAACTTATGTCCATTGAGTCAGTGATGTCATCTAACCATCTCATCCTCTGTAGACCCTTCTCCTCCCACCTTCAATCTTTCCCAGCATCAGGGTCTTTTCAAATGAGTCAGTTCTTTGCATGGTGGCCAAAGTATTGGAGTTTCAGCTTCAACATCAGTCCTTCCAATGAACACTCTGGACTGATCTCCTTTAGGATGGACTGGCTGGACCTCCTTGCAGTCCAAGGGACTCTCAAGAGTCTTCTCCAGCACTACGGCTCAAAAGCATCAATTCTTCAGTGCTCAGCCTTCTTTGTAGTCCAACTCTAGTATGCATACATGACTACTGGAAAAACCATAGCCTTGACTAGACAGATCTTTGTTGACAAAGTACTGTCTCTGCTTTTTAATATGCTGTCTAGGTTGGCCATAACTTTCTTTCCAAGGAGTTATTTCCAAGTATCTTTTAATTTCATGGCTGTAACAACCGTTTGCAGTGATTTTGGAGCCCCCCCAAATAAAGTCCGACACTATTTCCACTGTTTCCCCATCTATTTGCCATGAAGTGATGGGACCAGATGCCATGATCTTAGTTTTCTGAATGCTGAGCTTTAAGTCAACTTCTTCACTCTCCTTTTTCACTTTCCTCAAGAGGCTCTTTAGTTTTTCACTTTCTGCCATATCATCTGAGGTACAATGATACCAGCAATTTTGATTCCAGCTTGTCCTTCCTCCAGCCCAGCATTTCTCATTATGTACTGTGCATATAAGTTAAATAAGCAGGGTGACATTATACAGCTTTGACGTACTTTTTTTCCTATTTGGAACCAGTCTGTTGTTCCATGTCCAGTTCTAACTGTTGCTTCCTAACCTCCATTCAGATTTTTCAAGATGCAGGTCAGGTGGTCTAATATTCTTATCTTTTTCAGAATTTTCCACAGCGGATTCTTTTATTGGCATATCCAAAATATCAGGAAATATTCTTATTAGCTTTTGCTAGATGTTTTGTTGTCACTGCATTCTTTCAAACATAATTTTTATTAGAATTGTTTCTAGGGCAGGCCTTTGTTATGTCAGCAAGGAAAGGCCTTAGGAGGAAAAAGATCTAGCTTCCATTTTAGAGCTTTAAAGGGCTAAATAAAATTTTCTCCATTAAAGCTAGAGCCATTAAAACAATGTCTTCTATTTAAAAAAAAAGAAAAAAGGTAAGTCCTGTTTGTTATCTGAATTCACTTTAATATAATATAGTCAGGCTGGGCGTTACATACTCTTTTAGGTAACTCATGAATGGGAACCAAGGGAGTTTAAGTCCAGTATCATGGTCATCGTGGGCTGCAGACTCCTACTAGTTAGTGGTAACTGTTTCTAACTAACTGGCATCACGGACTCGATGAACGTGAGTCTGAGTGAACTCCGGGAGATGGTGATGGAGAGGGAGGCCTGGCGTGCTGCGATTCATGGGGTCGCAAAGAGTTGGACACGACTGAGCGACTGAACTGAACAGTTTCTAAGGATCAGGATCATGGAAGGAAAAAAAGTCTTACTTGGAAAAAAAAAAAAAGAAAGAAAATTTACATGAATGCTTTCAAGACAGCCTCAAAGCAGAGAAGAAAAGACAATGGGTGTTTCTAACCATTGGCAGAAATAGCTAACTTATTCGTCATTTCTCTTATGCCAACCATTGACCAAAGCACTTAAATATATTTCTTCAGTAAGGTCTTTTAAATGCTACTGATTTTATAAATCATAAACTGAGTCACAGAAAAGTTTAGAGTCTCAAGTTCACACACTGGAGACCACCACCAGGTTTGAACCCCAGATAGCAGGCCTCTAAAGACAAGCTCTTCCCTATGCTATGCTGTGGAGAGAAAATACGAGGGACAGTGAGAGGTAACCTTTCAGTGTCACATTCATAGTCAGACCACCTGGGAGCTTATTTGGACACTTAGGGCAACTCTTAGCATCCTTTTCCTTGGTTTTACCATATGTACATTGTAGATGTAAATACTGACTCTCAGTTCTTGTAAGGATTACATGCACTGCAGTGAGTGTTAACAGTGATCATTATCATTAGTAGTAGTAGTATAGCAATAAGATGATATAAATAAGCCAAGTTGAACTCAGGAACAGAAGATAAATGAGTGTCTAGATCTGTAAGTCTCTTCCCACTCTGTTTTAAAATAACCTGTTCACTAAACTATAATAATCCTTTTCTTAAGATGTTGAAGATAATACAGGGCAGAGGTTAAGAGAGGGAAGAAATAGCATGAGACAATTATGTCTAAGAATGTAAGCCCCATAATTGTACATGCTGCGTCATGTAACCCATAGTGATTCTACTGCTGCTGCTGCTGCTGCTGCTAAGTCGCTTCAGTCGTGTCTGACTCTGTGCGACCCCATAGACGGCAGCCCACCAGGCTCCCCTGTCCCTGAGATTCTCTAGGCAAGAACACTGGAGGGGGTTGCCATTTCCTTCTCCAATGCACGAAAGTGAAAAGTGAAAGTGAAGTCGCTCAGTCACGTCCGACTCTTCGTGACTCCATGGACTGCGGCCCACCAGGCTCCTCCATCCATGGGATTTTCCAGGCAAGAGTACTGGAGTGGGGTGCCATTGCCTTCTCCATAGTGATCCTAAAGATGATTATTCAGATGAGGAACCTGGAATTCATGGACTTTGCTAAAGTCAAACATAATTCAAAGTTTAACAGGATTGAAAAGATTTAAAAAGTATTAACTCTTTTAATGCCATTAAGTAACTTTGATTGCCCATGTGATGTCACTTTTGTTATATCAAAATTAAAAATGATGATCAACATCCACAGCTTGAAGGAATGAAAGAAGTTGAAAGGTAACTCAGCATTGTTAACTAATATTATTTTATGCACACCATGGCTGAAAATTGGCAAGAGATGGAAACTATGTTTGAAATAAACTGATACTTTTTTAAAAATCTTGCACAGAATTTTATATTAAAAAAAATTTCCCTGGTGGCTCAGACTGTAAAGTGTCTGTCTACAATGCGGGAGATGTGGGTTTGAGCCCTGGGTTGGGAAGATCCCCTGGAGAAGGAAATGGCAATCCACACCAGGACTATTGCCTGGAAAATCCCATGGACAGAGGAACCTGGTAGGCTATAGTCCATGGGGTTGCAAAGAGTCAGACACAACTGAGCGACTTCACTTTCACTTCATATTAATATTAGAGAATCTTTTGTGCAAAAATCCCAGTTAGAATAGTGAGAAAATTTTTCTCTAATGCTTATGAGAATAGTTATACACATAAAGAGTTAAGGATTTTACACTAGGTAGAAGCACAATTTTAAATCTTAAAGATTTTATTTTATGAGGCAACCTGCTATCCCTCAATAAAATGATGAAGGCATGACTGTGAGGACTGACTGCATGAACAAGTGCCAAGTCAGGACATTTAAAGGCTGCTCATCAACTTTCTGTAGAAGGCAATGGCAATCCACTCCAGTACTCTTGCCAGGAGAATCCCAGGGACAGAGGAGCCTGGTGGGCTGTCAACTATGCGGTCGCAAAGAGTCGGACACGACTGAAGCAACTTAGCAGCAGCAGCAGCATCAACTTTCAGTGAAGCTAGATATTTAATTAAAGGTGATGGTGATTTCCAGTAGCCTCATTCAAGAGAGCAATCACTACAACTTTGTTTTGCAGTAAGATTAGAAAATCTAATATTATTAGAAATATAATTTTTTTATTATTAGAAAATCATATACTATATGACCAACAAGTAAGAAAACATGATGCGTGAAGACAAACTATTTGAACTGACAGTAAATAGTTAAATGTCAAAACTCAGAACAGCTAGTCAAAGGTCCTAAAATGATGGTCTGGAGAATGGAGTTCAGAAGCCAAAAAACACAGAAGAGATGAAGATGGCTTTATTTTTTTATTGTTCGTTTTTAGAATGGAAGGAGTGGCAAATACCTCACCACATTATAAGATTTATTTTCAAAAAAGTTAGAATTCCCAAGGAGACAAAAGCAGAGAACAGTTTCTATCCAACAAAGTCACATAACAAGTAACAAAACATGTAGTCACAGGGCCCATTATCTCAGCCTTTTCTCACAGTTTGGCATGACAGTGAGAGAAAGGAGAAAACAGTAAAATCGAGCTGAGGTGGGGGTTAACAGAAAGCTGTAGCAGGAAGGAGGATCACATACACATTTATCCTCAGCCTCTGTCAAGCATTTCAACTCCTTCCTCCAGCTTGCTAAGTGTGTTTTCTCATTGCCCACTCCTTTATGAATCGAAATGCATCAGGACTATCATATCTTGGGTGACAGGAAAAAAAAAAAGGGCCACATGGGGCAATGACATAAGAGTTTAAAGGAGGAGAAAAGACCATTTGTATTTCAGAGGCAGGAAGCAGTCTGGTTGGGTAGTACCTAAAGATTCAAGGAGGTTAAGAAAAGCACTCCCTGGTTATACAGGATTTATAAAGCTGACTTAAAAATATTCAGTTTTATTTTGATGATAATTAAAAGCCATCAAATCATTTTAGGCAGGAAGTCTCCAAACATAAGAGGATTGTTCTGGTAGTTGAATTACCTCATGTGGAGGAGGCTACATACTTCAGACAGGACTTTAAGAGCAGTAGGCTTGTACCTAGTAGGGGGAAAAAATCTGTTCCTTCCCCTCTACACAGGACAGACAGCCCAGAAGTCTGTACTACAGGATTTGTCTGGGGTTCTGTTTGGGTCGTTACTGAGAACCTCAGGGAAGAGCATTTCCAGACTTGTCTCAGAGTCCTTCTGTTAGTCCTCTATAGAGCTCCCTATCAGATCTAACACCTAGGTTTAGACAAACTGGATTAGAGCTTCTGAATTATCAAGATCACAGTCTCTACATTGCTTTGGACCACAGGAACTCCTGAGTTGAGAAGTTGCCCTGGAATGTCACAGTGGACATGGTTCTGATTTAGACAATCTACTACTTTAAGAAACTGGAAGTTAATACACTGTTCTAAATTTGAATTTTAAACCAAACCTTGTTGCTCTTAAGTTATTAAGTATTTTAAAATAGATGTACATTTTAAAATCTCAACAGTTTAGTAGAAAAGATGACTCTCTCTAGAGCTATCAACCTATGTAAATAGAATATCTGTTGTAGGTTCTCTCTAAAGGATTTTTTTTTTAATTCAGTATTAAAAAAGAGAAATTAATAATATGGAAAGCAATTATGTGGTTAACAAAATAACTGGAAAAAAGGTAAGAAGAACAGACTAAAGTTTCT